>PISX010010835.1:0-68369 GCA_004024625.1 Mellivora capensis | reverse complement strand
AATACCCAGTAGTGCAATTGCTGGGTCATAGGGTAGTTCTATTTTCAACTTTTTGAGGAACCTCCACGCTGTTTTCCAGAGCGGTTGCACCAGCTTGCATTCCCACCAACAGTGTAGGAGGGTTCCCCTTTCTCCACATCCTCACCAGCATCTGTCATTTCCTGACTTGTTAATTTTAGCCATTCTGACTGGTGTGAGGCATCAGGGAAATAAAAATTAAGTGTGTACTTTTAAAAATGGGATCACTGCTACCAGTATCCATTTCCATTTTCTAGTTGGGGTATTTCCAGGCGGGGCAAACAAAGGAAGCAGCCAAACCAGACATATCCCTGGTAAAATCACCTCATTAGCCTTACTGTCCCAAATGAAAGATGGTATCATTTCCCAGATTCTTTGTATAATGCATGTCTTCTTATCTTAGATCTTATTTGTCTTATTTGATATGTATCCTGTGTCTTCCATCCCAAACTCCACTTACATTGTCTTTTATTGTGCTTAAGTTGTAGCAGTTACTACATAGTATTACAAACCTATGGTCACAGGTCAGCAATAGGAGCAAAGAGAGAACTGCTTTTAGACTTGGTTCCAAAGGTAGGATTTTCCCTTTTGTGCCCAAAACTTCCATGCATCCGTTTATTAAAAGCCTTAGGAAGTGGAGATGCAACATGGGGGACTAGGGGGATAGGAAAAGAAGAAAAGAAACAAGATGGGATTGGGAGGGAGACAAACCATAAGTGACTCTTAATCTCACAAAACAAACTGAGGGTTGTTGGGGGGAGGGGGTCGGGAAAGGGGGGTGGGGTAATGGACATTGGGGAGGGTATGTGCTATAGTTAGTGCTGTGAAGTGTGTAAACCTGGCGATTCACAGACATGTACCCCTGGGGATAAAAATATGTTTATAAAAAATTAAAATTAAAAAAAAGCCTTAGGTAAGTTATTCTTTGTGAGACAGTCTAATTTTAACTCACTTTCAAATGACAACTCCAACTTTGAAGGCACAAGGAACTCTATAGATCTGTGGAGATGATTCACAACTTAAAATAAATGAAAAAAATTACACAAAGCCATGCTACCAGCTTTGGGAATTGCATCCAAACTAGGGACAGTAAACTAGGACAAAATTATTAAATATACTCCTTATTCCTTTGAGACAGATGACAATTCCCCTTTTGAAAATGAAAAGTCAGTTGTCAAATGATGTAACAGCATGAACTTTCTTGCTTCAGACAACTCTGGCAAAATGATATAAGCCAAAGAAGTGAAACTGATTTTAGGTTGCATTTACCATATCAAAGAAATTTTCTACTCCTTGGAAAACATTACACCAAAAATACTTTAGATTCATCAGCCAAGGGCTCAGGATACCCTAGTGTGTGGTGACCATGATTCCATGGCCAGGTGTATCCTAAAAATCTATATGTTAGGAAAAAAATTGGAAAAGATACAAAAGAGAAAACTCCAATCTTAAATGATGGACACAAAGTAATTTTCAATTTTAATCTCCATTCACAGTGAGCCAACTAGGTTGTGCAGAAGATCTGGTGAAATAAATCAGCCTACAAATCCATGTGGCCTGATGAAACAGAAAGGATGCTGTTGTTCACATAGCATTTTTCACAGGACCCCACTTGGTACCCATAGAAAATCATTCAGTCAGGCAAATCCTAGCTCAGGGAATATATGAAATGTTAATAATGTATTTAATATTGATAGAGAGTGACAAAGTTCTGTTTGGTGTGCTCAGGAAGAATGTGCATGGAGGAAACAGAATACGTAGGGAAGCAGACATTTGATGTTACAGCAAAGGTTCTAAAACAAAGTGAGGGAGTGATGCAGAAGGAGCATCAAGGGAAGGGATAACTGACTCCAAAAGTCACTGAAAAAGCTTCAAGGGTGATATTTCTTGAAAGAAAAATATAGGTTTTCCAGGCAGATTAAGGCACATGAAAAAGACTGGTCTAAAATTTTAGTTGCCTATGGCATAGAAGTGATGGCATGTACAGCAAGAGAGATTTTATGTTATATCGTAAGAAACAGCTTCTGTCAACCATTTTTGACCAAGGATTCTGAGAATGAAGGATCTAGTAGGGCCATGCTATAGAAATTATACTATATCCCATTGGAAATGTGGAGTATATCAAGGTTTTTGTTTTGTTTTGTTTTGCAATTTTTTTCAGTGTTCCTAGATTCATTGTTTATGAACCACACCCAGTGCTCCATGCAATATGTTCCCTCCTCAATACCCACCACCAGGCTCACCCAACCCCTCACCCTCTTCCCCTCCAAAACCCTCAGTTTGTTTCTCAGAGTCCACAGTCTCTCATGGTTTGTCCCCCCTCCAACTTCCCCCAACTCACTTCTCCTCTCCATCTCCAATGTCCTCTGTTATTCCTTATGCTCCACAAGTAAGTGAAACCATATGATAATTGACTCTCTTTGCTTGTCTTATTTCACTCAGCATAATCTCTTCCAGTCCTGTCCATATTGATACAAAAGTCGGGTATTCATCCTTTCTGATGGAGGCATAATACTCCATTGTATATATGGACCATGTCTTCTTTTTTTTTTTTTTTAAGAGAGAGAGAGAAGGGGAAGCAGGCTCCCTGCTGAGCAGAGAACCCAATGCGGGGCTCGATCCCAGGACCCTGAGATCATGACCTGAGCCAAAGGCAGAGGCTTTAACCCACTGAGCCACCCAGGCGCCCCTGGACCACATCTTCTTTATCCATTTGTCCGTTGAAGGGCATCTTGGTTCTTTCCACAGTTTGGCGACTGTGGCTATTGCTGCTATGAACATTGAGGTACATAAGGCCCTTCTCTTCACTACATCTGTATCTTTGGGGTAAATATCCAGTAGTGCAGTTGCAGGGTCATAAGGAAGCTCCATTTTTAATTTCTTAAGGAATCTCCACACTGTCTTCCAAAGTGGCTGCACCACTTGCATTCCCACAAACAGTGTAAGAGGGTTCCCCTTTCTCCACATCCTCTCCCACACCTGTTTACTGTCTTATTGATTTTGGCCATTCTAACTGGTATAAGGTGGTATCTCAGTGTGTTTTGATTTGAATCTCCCAGATGGCTAATGATGATGAACATTATTTCATGTGTCCGTTACCCATTTGTATGTCTTCTTTGGAGAATGGTCTGTTCATGTCTTCTGCCCATTTTTTGACACGATTATGTGTTTTGTGTGTGTCGAGTTTGAGGAGTTCTTTACAGACCTGGATATCAGCCCTTTGTCTGTAGTGTCGTTTGCAAATATCTTCTCCCATTCCATGGGTTGCCTCTTTGTTTTGTTGACTGTTTCCTTTGCTGTCAGAAGCTTTTGATCTTGATGAAGTCCCAAATGTTCATTTTTGCTTTTGTTTCCTTTGCCTTTGGAGACATATCTTGAAAGAAATTGCTGTGGCCGATGTCAAAGAGGTTACTGCCTGTGTTCTCTAGGATTTTGATAGATTCCTGCCTCACATGGAGGTCTTTTATCCATTTTGAGTTTTTCTTTGTGTATGGTGTAAGAGAATGGTCGAGTTTCATTCTTCTACATATAGCTGTCCAATTTTCCCAGCACCATTTATTGAAGACACTGTCTTTTTTCCAATGTATATTTTTTCCTTCTTTGTCAAAGATTATTTGACCATAGATTTGTGGGCCCATATCTGGACTTTCTACTCTGTTCCACTGGTCTATGTGACCATTCTGTCTTGGTGATCACAGCTTTGTAGTAAAGCTTGAAATCAGACAACATGATGTCTCCCACTTCTAGTACTATGTTGAACAACAGTGGCAAGAGTGGACATCCTTGTTGTGTTCCTGATCTCAAAGGGAAGGCTGTCAGCTTTTCCCCATTGAGAATGATATTCACTGTGGTTTTTTCACATCAAGGTTTTAAAGTCAGAATGACATGCATGGAATTGTCTTGTAAAAGAACTCTGGAGGAGATATGGGGCAGCAGGAAGAAGCTGGTGGCAGGAAGGCCACTGAGGAGGCTGTAAAAAGAGTCTAGGCATGAGATTAAAAACAGCCTGAGCAAGGGTAGGACAGAAACAGAGAGTCTGCTAATGGGGCTCAAGTAACAGTTCTTTCTTCTGCTCTGCTTTATACTATAAGGAGTTAACTTCCTTTCCTGTTCTCAGGTGCTGACTAGCTTCCATATCTTTGGCCTAGAAGAGACACTGAAGAAAAACTGGAGACCAAGAGAAGGAAAGACACGAGGGCTGACCCATTGTCCTTCTAGCCCTAAGAGTAATAGTGGTCTCCTGCTTTTGTGAAATGTCCTCTCAGCTCTTTCATTACCTATTTAAATCAGTATCCTGAATTGTAGCCTCTCTGTTAGATACACGTGAAGAGGTGTCTATTTCCCTGAATGGACTCTGATAGAACTAATATGGCACAGGAAATTGATACAAAGGACAATGTTCAAGTATTAATGACCATAGATATGAAGGTAAAGGAGAGAGTGACAGTGAGATACTTCAAAGTAGTGACACTGAGTGAGAAAAATAATTCTAGCAAATACTCCTTGAAAGGCAGAATGTGCTAGGAAGCATTCTACATGCTTTCCATATAGTAACAAATTTAATCCTTGCAACAACTTTTAGGAGGTAGAAATTTAATATTATACAGTTTTACCGGTCAAAAAAACCAAGTTCTGGAGAGTTTAAGTAATTTATTCACCATCACAAATTAGTAAATGATAAAGAGCCTAGTGGCCAATAACCTAGAGAGGGGATGGAGAAGGATCAGACAATGAGCTTGTGTCTGGGCATGTGGTATACAGGTACTTGCTGAACATCTAAGTCTAAATGTTCTGTATTTAGAAATACAGTCTGTAGTTTAAGAGAGTAAAGCTGGCAGTGTGAATCATTGTTGCATAATTAGATGCCAAAGCTATAGTGTCAGGTAGAAAAAATAAAAATTTAAAAAAGGGGGTTGGGTAGAGGGGGGATTTAAAACTTTAGCAGTGAATGCTGTTGTATAAATGAGGCAAGGAAATTGGTCCATTCTCTTAAATGCAGAGATTATGGACAAGATGACCACCAATGTGATGCTTTCCAAATTACCATGCTACACTGCTATGATATAATCCCCAAATTTCCCTGTTGCATCACTTACTTGTCACCACTTAATAAATTATATTGGGAGTTTCTTGGCAGCACTATGTATTTCAACCAGTCAATCAAACAACAAGTAAATACTGAATTTTTGGTAAATGTCTAGATATATATTAGATTTAAGAGCAACCCAAAATACTCACTCTGAAGTACTTTGTGCAAGGAGATTTGTTAAATAATCTATACCTCTTTCCTATGACTTCACCTGAAGCACCACAGGAAGTTCTTTGTTGCTAAAAGGTGTAAATCATAACATGAGGTCATTGATTTAACTTTTATTGAGCATTCCCTAAAATAATGGAGTGGGGATAAATCCTAGGGATACCAAAGAGGGGTAAAACTTCGTTTCCTGAGAATGACACAGAATAAAAACAATGATTTTAAAACTGTATATAAAGTGCTACAATAGGGCTATTCAGAGGAGCTCAAGAAAGTGCTTAACTCAGCCTGAGAGAGGATATCAGGACATGCACGCAAGAGAAGATAAAACTAGAGCTAAGTTTGGGAGACAAGTCCAATTAACTGGAGAGAGGTTAAGGTATCCTAGACAGAAGTTAGCATACTCTATGGCATGTAGGTGTCAGAGCACACCAGACATCCAAGGGCCAGGTATAAGTCAGAACAGCTAGAAAGAAAGCAATATGTGCAGATGCCACACATACTCTGGAAAGTTACAGAGATCAGAGCTGAAGGGCCATGTTAATCATTCAGAAGGGCTTTGATTTTATCCCCACAGCAGTGAAAGGAGCCGCTGAACAATTTTAATTAGGGAAATGAAATGATTACATTTACTTCTAAATAGAATCAAATTAATGGTATATGGCACATATATCTGCTGGTGGTTATGAAGGGTAGGAAGGAGTAGAATGTGAGGCAGAGAGGGCATGTAGGAGGCATTTGCAGAAATCCAGGCAAGAAATGATGAGGGTAGCGTCTTTCTCAAGTCAGCCAAGAATCCTGTTCACAATGACCTTTGGTTTGGATGTGTAAACAGAAGGAATTTATTTTCTCTATCTTTCTTTTTTAATGATTATTATTTAATGTAGGTTATAAACCTTCCTGGAACGGTTCACTAAGACCCCCGGAAAGAGGCAGCCATTAAAATTAAGCTGAGTGAGATGGAAAGTGGGGCTGTAAAAACTCCACCGCAGCCACCTGGAAACAGAAAACGTTAGGTTTGTGAGTCCTGGCAGGCTTCATGGGAAGGAACTGTGTACTTTCAGTAAAAAGAAGGGACATGAGCTGGATTCTTTTGATTGAAGTTTTCAAATTTTAACCTTAAACTTGGAGGAGTTTAGGAGAGTATGGCAAGGGTCAACATCTGTCTTTCCTAATTCTAGGATTATAAGCTTCAAAACCCTTTTGTATTCAGTAAAAGCAGTGAATGGTAGCAGAGTTGGAAAGGAATTTTCAAAGCCAATAATGTTAAAATATAATTTTTGAAAATGTGAAACCATGACTCTCAGGCAAATATAAAATGAATATAGGTCAAAGATTTTATTTTAACTCATTAATTAATGAGGGAACTACTCTTCAAACTCATCTTAAGCCTATTTGAGAATCTGAGTGTATGTTAGAAGTATAATAATTTGATAGATTAGAGACAAAACTGGTTAATGCCAACAGGTCTAATGCCAACAGGTTAATGCCAACCCTTTAGTTACATGTCCTATTGGAGAGTAATTATTTGCATCTCTACTGGGCAAAAATTTTTATGGTAACCTTTGCTCCTGAAGAGTTGTAAAATAGGTAATCAATATAAAGTCAGCCACCACAGCCCTGAAGGCGCATCCTATAATCAGAGACCTATTTCCAGTTGTTGGGTAATTTTTCTGACAGAGCTTTTGGTGGGAATGGAAATTTACGTCTAACATGAAGGAAACCATAAAGGATAACAAAGTCAGATTTGGACATAAAAATAGCACTGACATACCAGTATGAAGATGGGTTAAGCATATGAATTGACAGGTCAAAAAAGAAGAAATAAAAATGACAAATAGATATCTGAAAAATGTTCACTCTCACAATGAACCCGAGAAATGCTGTTTAAAATAATAATAAAATAATAAGGTATCAAATTCCCCCAAAAAGTTAATAAAAACAGGCTAAGTTGATGATATCTAATGTTAGCAATACTGTACGAAAATAAACACTTCCATAATCAGCATATGGGAATATAAACTGAGAGTGGCAGTCTGGCTCACACTCCAGTCCTTAGAGCTCTTGTTCATTGTAGAGTGTACTACACATCCCTGCTCAAGAGGAGGAAACAATGGCAAGGATAGAACCCAGGGAAGCACACCTCTGCCCTAGAATCTGCACTTTGTGCTAGGACTACCTTTGTAGTACTCTCAAGTCTAGTAAGGACAGTGGGCCCCAGAATATCCTTGATCAGTTTCCAATAAAGAAAAATCTCCCAGCTTTCCACTCTTAGGGAGCCACTGTTGAAAATGATTTTCCATTTCTTGGAACCAGGAGGCTGGTACTGTTGATGTGGTGCCCTTCATTCTTTTTATTATTTTATTTTTTATTATGTTATGTTAATCACCATACAGTACATCATTAGTTTTTGATGTAGTGTTCCAAGATTCATTGTTTATGTATAACACCCAGTGCTCCATGCAATATGTGCCCTCCTTCACATCCATCACCAGACTCACCCATCTCCCCAACCCCCTCCCTTCATTCTTTGTTCTGTGCCTTTTTGCTTTATTGCAATCCCTGTCCCCAATTCTGTCCCCCTTCTCTCTTCGTCTCCTCACTCTACTCCTCTCCCATAACGTATCTCTCTGTCTTTCTCTGTCTCTCTCTCTCAGACTCTCTTACACACACACACACACACACACACACACGTGTCACATTTTTTAAACAACTCTTTTCTAGTAAAAAAATAGGTCTGGTAAGTTCATTCACATGATGTTTCCTGATTTTTTATGTTACTACTTGCAAGAATATTTGCATTTCAAAAGAAAATATCCATTTAACCGATATTTGGGTAATATATAACCAAAATCTCTGCTGATAGAATTCCAAACTTTCTTTGAATGGGGAAGAAAAAAAAAATCAGACTGACCGAGAATGTAAGTGCTTTGAAGGGATCAAGCACATAAATGGTATATTTTCAGAAAGTATGGAGTAAAGTTCAGGAATGACAAAAAATTTAACTTTCATTTTTGGGGTATCTCAATCCTTAGTTCTGGCAGATAATAATGTTTTCCTGATCAAATTGTGAAAAAAAGTTGTTATCTTCAGTAAACACAATCCAGTAAGCATAGCACTACTAAGGTTACACAGTTGGTTTAAAACATGGGTCTTTGAACTCAGAATGCTATGAAAGCTGGATTTGTCAGTGAATTTAAAATAATAAGAAGAACATAACAAAGATAACATTTATTAAGTGCTTACTACATTCTGGATACTGTTCTAAATAACTTATGCATATCAGTTCTTTCCTAGCTTGGACCAAAGAGAAACAACCCTGTAAAGTATATACAATTACTATTCCCATTTACAGAAGAGAAAACTAAAAAAAAGAAGTAGCTTAATTTAAGTAACTTGTTCAAGGTTATCACACATCTGATAAGTAGGAACACATTCTATATTAATAGAAATCTATCTATAAATTTATCTATCCTTAGTCCAACAGGTGGAGGGTGGTGTTCCAGACTGCATGGTACAAGGAAATCAACAAATTCTCTACACTAATGGTAATAGATAGATTCATAATTCAAACATAAGTATTTCTGCTTCAGTTTGTCTCTCAACCAGATGCTTGGCACAAATATGTTGCCATTGCTGTGTTTACTTTTTTACTGTTGTCCCTTGCCAACAACTGAAGCTTGGAAGTGAGTACTTCTGGCTGGAATGGCAGTGCCCAGTGTTACCCTTTGCAAGAGCATTCCTAGCAGCTCATCTGAGCTGCTTCTGTACCTACAGAGGTCCAGGTGTAGCTGAAGAGTACCACCTGTCTTGCCAGATGCAGCACCTGAAAAGTGTGATCTAGTGGTTGGCAAACCTCCCATAAGTATCCCAGAAGACTCCCTAGCAGTAAACCATGGCCCTCTGACAATTAAGATGACTGCCAGATTGGCTGGGAGTGGGGACAGACACATATTATTTACTCTTTCAGACTGAAAAGGAGAAATTCTGATTCATTGGCAGACAGGCTTTGGAAAGAGTGGACAAGTTGTGGTGGTCAGTGCTTCCTGGTGTTCTGTGGTTTAAATTCCTACAATTAGGAATCTCTTTAAATAACACACACACACACTCAAATACACACACAACCTAGTCATGTGGATTTCCAGTGACTCCAGGTCCAGAACCCTCAGAGAATAATTTTCACAAGTTGAGCATTGAGCTTTGAACCTTGCTTCTCTTCCAGAAGAAAAGAAAAAAAAAAAGTTTTCCAAAACCAGCTTGCTACAGTTGTTTCAAGAGAATAGCTAGCCTAGTCTATGAATATTTTCGTTCTTAAAAGTTTTGACAATGAAGGGACAAGTAAGAGGAAGAGACAGAGAAATACGGATTTTACAAATATGTTTTCATGGTGATCAAGATAAGAGACCACATTGCTTTCATACAATTTAAACAAGGGCAAGTTTCATTTCTGTGATGACTCTTTTCTTTTGTTTACTTTATCCACCAAACACTATAGGAGGTGAAAGATAATTAAGATACCAGAGATTCTTGGGCAACAGGAAAAAAGATTCCAATATGGAAACTAGAGTGGACTAAAGAGATTTTAAATTCTTTATAAATAATCAAGGAGGAAAAGGAGGATCATCCATCTTGAATAATTTAGACATTCATTTGAATCCATTTTTTTCTCCATTTGTACTCCCAGGCTTTTCTTCTATGATTCCAGGTCTCCTATTGCCTGTCTGCTTGTCTGTTTCTTTCCATGTAGCAAAGCATTATACCATATAGTCTTTGTCCTCATTTTCCCATCAAAACTGTTACTCTATGAAGCTGAATAATCTCATACTTCATACCTACCAAAGTATTCCTCCCTTTATTTATAACACATAATTATATTCTTGAAGTTTCTCTTTTCTGCATTTTCTGTGAACTTGCAAGGAGAAGAAAAGAGAAGAATTGGCTTTCTCTAAGTTTAGAGAACTATAAATCCACCTCAATTTTAAAAGTGACCATAACTCATTTATTTTTCTTTTTCCCTCTTTTTTTTCCATTTTATTTTATTTCTTTTCATTGTTCCAAAATTCATTGTTTATGCACCACACCCAGTGCTCCATGCAATACGTGCCCTCCATAATACCTACCACCAGCCTCACACAACTCCCTCACTCCTCTCCCCTCCAGATCCTCGGTCAAAACCTTTTCTTAGAGTCCACAGTCTCTCATGGTTTGTGTCCCCTTCCGGTTTCCCCCAACTCACTTCTCCTCTCCATCTCCTAATGTCCTCCGTGTTATTCCTTATGCTCCACAAGTAAGTGAAACCATATGATACTTGACTGTCTCTGCTTGACTTATTTCACTCAGCATAATCTCCTCCAGTCCCGTCCATGTTGATATAAAAGTTGGGTATTCATCCTTTCTGATGGAGGCGTAATACTCCATTGTATATATGGACCATATCTTCTTTATCCATTTGTCCGTTGAAGGGCATCTTGGTTCTTTCCACAGTTTGGCGACCGTGGCCATTGCTGCTATGAACATTGGGGTACAGGTGGCCCTTCTTTTCACTACATCTGTATCTTTGGGGTAAATATCCAGTAGTGCAATTGCAGGATCATAGGGAATCTCTATATTTAATTTCGTAAGGAATCTCCACACTGTTTTCCAAAGTGGCTGCACCAACTTGCATTCCCACCAACAGTGTAAGAGGGTTTCCCTTTCTCCACATCCTCTCCAACACACGTTGTTTCCTGTCTTGCTAATTTTGGCCATTCTAACTGGTGTAAGGTAGTATATCAATGTGGTTTTGATTTTAATCTCCCTGATTAATGATGATGAACATTATTTCATGTGTCTATTAGCCATTTGTATGTCTTTTTGGAGAATGGTCTGTTCATACCTTCTGCCCATTTTTTGACGTGATTATCTGTTTTGTGGGTGTTGAGTTTGAGGAGTTCTTTATAGACCTTGGATATCAGCCCTTTGTCTGTAGTATCGTTTGCAAATATCTTCTCCCATTCCATGGGTTGCCTCTTTGTTTTGTTGACTGTTTCCTTTGCTGTCAGAAGCTTTTGATCTTGATGAAGTCCCAAAAGTTCATTTTTGCTTTTGTTTCCTTTGCCTTTGGAGACATATCTTGAAAGAAATTGCTGTGGCCAATGTCAAAGAGGTTACTCCCTGTGTTCTCCTCTAGGATTTTGATAGATTCCTGCCTCACATGGAGGTCTTTTATCCATTTTGAGTTTTTCTTTGTGTATGGTGTAAGAGAATGGTCGAGTTTCATTCTTCTATACATAGCTGTCCAATTTTCCCAGCACCATTTATTGAAGACACTGTCTTTTTTCCACTATATGTTTCTTCTTGCTTTGTTGAAGATCATTTGACCAGAGAGTTGTGGGCCCATATCTAAGCTTTCTACTCTGTTCCACTGGTCTATGTGTCTGTTTTTGTTCCAGTACCATTCTGTCTTGGTGATCACAGCTTTGTAATAAAGCTTGACATTAGGCAAAGTGATGCCCCCAGTTTTGTTTTTCTTTTTCAACATTTCCTTAGCAATTCAGGTTCTTTTCTGGTTGCATACAAATTTTAGGATTGTTTGTTTCAGCTCTTTGAAAAGTGCCGGTGGAATTTTGATTGAGATGATGTTGAAAGTATAGATTGCTCTAGGCAGTATAGACATTTTAACACTGTTTATTCTTAAGATCCATGAGCATGGAATGGTCTTCCATCTTTTTATGTTTTCTTCAGTTTCTTTCATGAGAGTTCTGTAGGTCCTCGAGTACAAATCCTTTACCTCTTTGGTTAGGTTTATTCCCAGGTACCTTATGGTTCTTGGTGCTATAGTAAATTGAATCAATTCTCTAATTTCCCTTTCTATGTTTTCATTGTTATGTAAAGAAAGGAACTGATTTCTGTACATTGATTTTGTATCCTGCCACGTGTCTGAATTGCTGTATGAGTTCTAGTAGTTAGGGGTGGAGTCTTTTGGGTTTTCCATATAAAGTAGCATGTCATCGGGAAGAGAGAGAGTTTTTTTCATTCTTTACATTCACAACCCCCTTGAAAGAAAAGACCTCTGTTAACAGGAGAAATCCTTAAGCTACTCTCAATAATCAAGATATGCAGCTGATGATGGTGGTGAAATTTCTTAAATAGCTTATCAAAATCAGTAAAATCCCAAACCAACATATCTTATCTACTAATAGCATTTAGTGTCACTTCCCCAAATCAAAATTTTGACATTAAATGCCCCGATTTCTGGAATTAGAACACAAAAGTGTTTCAGTTAATCAGATGTACTACTGAAAAAGAAATTGCCTTAGCCATCATATGGGCCACTAATTTTCAAGAAATTGTAATATAACAAAATACTCTTAATAGCAAAACTAAACTGAAAAATCTAATTTTTATTATTTGTTATAACAAAGGTAATTTGGGAACTTGTGGTACCTCAAAGTTCTTGTTAAAATTTTTAGTTACCATCTCTGTGGCTAATAGATGGAGTACTATCTTGTCAGTCAGAAGAGAGTTCTAGACCTGTCCTGGCCAATTTGCAATATGACCAGTAAGCCACTACCCTCTGGATCTTCACTTCCTTAGATGATTAGACTAGATGATCCCATAGGTCCACTCTAGCTTTAATAATCTATGCCTATATTATCACATATTAGGATAGTGATTGTTTAATCTGTTTCCAAATGATGGTATGCCATTGTACATAAGCTTTAATTTGAAAGATCAAAACACATGCAATCTCTTAAAAAATAGATCATTAACAATGCTAGAAAAACACCTAGTTACTTGAAAACCATAAGGCTTTGAAAATTGCTCTAAGACAATGAATCCATTCTATTTTAACTTTGAAGAATATGATATCCAGAGAGACTTAGTGATTTGCCCAGATTTATGAGCCAAAGATGATATGAAAAATCTCTCTTACATCAAACCCATCAAATTCTCTACCCCCCAAACACAGCAAGGATAATTAAATATAAAGCCATGATCAAGAATTAAAAATCTCCAGGTGACCAGAAATGATGATGGAATTTTCGATTTTCTTCAATCTGAGATATACTGTGAAGCTCAGAGGAAACACCCACAGTGGAGTAGAGTCCAGGAATCTGGTCCAGAGAGGGGTAAGAAGCAAGGAAGTTTAGAATCTGCTTGGAACTATAAGTAGAAAATACGTGAGAACTGGAAACCCAGCCTTATATAGTATGTGGTGATGAGGTTCACAGACTCATAGGGCTACTTACCCAAAACTGAGACATTACCTTCATAACTGGAGTGAGTCCAGGGAAATCACAGGACTCTTATGGAATAATAGGATTACTTCCACATCCTCATACACACAGAACTCCAACAGAAAGAATTTTGAGTGAAAATGATGTTAAAGTCCAATTACAGATCTCATGATTGATGACCTAACATTAAGGAGAGACTGAAGACACTACAAGAAGGGAAATCTGCACACCAAGGACTAGAGATAACAGCACAACAATCTGAATGAAACTCTTAAGTGTGTCTAAAATGTTTCCAGATAGGATCTTCTGGGTGGCTCAGTGAGTTAAAGCCTCTGCCTTTGGTTCAGGTCATGATCCCAAGGCCCTGGGATCGAGCCCCGAATCAGGCTTTCTGCTCAGCGGGAAGCCTGCTTCCTCCTCTCTCTCTCTCTGCCTATTTGTGATCTCTGTCTGTCAAATAAATAAGTAAAATCTTTAAAAAAAATAAAATATTTCCAGATATAAAGGAATTAATGTAACATAAAGTAGAAACAGGACATTTAAAAAAGAAAAAAAGAAAAGGTAGATTTGTGAAATAAGTAAGGAGAGTTATAGAAACAGGAAATATTGTCACTGATGTGAAAAGCCAAGTATATGACTTAAATAACAACTAGATACAACTGAAGACAGAATTAAAGAAATTGGAAATTAAATCTAATGGAATCACACCAAGAATCATCAAGGAAAGACTGATAGGATGGAAGATAAAAAAGAAAGGTAAGAGACAAAAAAGAAAACATTGACATTTTATTTTGTTTATTTTAGCTACAGAGGAAAGAAGAAAGAATAAAGAGAGAACTTCGGAAAAGAGCATGTATATGATTTTCCACAATTGAAGAAAGGTGTGATTCTATAGATTGAAGAATCACACTGAGTTTTGAGCAGGATAAAGATAAATCCAAATCTAGACAGGTTGTATAGGGAAAATACAGACCATTCAAATCCTTAAACCGGAAACAACAGGTTACTTATAGAGGAAAGCTCATCAACAACAGCAGATGCAGGTTTACAGTGGAATAAATTATCTTTAAAAAACTAAGAAAGAATAAGTCTACTGAGAATTCTATCAGCAACTAAAGCATCCTTAAAGGCTGCACTTACTACTCCATATCCCTGCTAAAAGAGTTTTAGAAAGATGGACTTAGGCAAGATTAAAATTTAACATGGAAGGAGAGAAAGGTTAGAAAAACTGGAACTGCAAGTAAGCAAAGAAATTAGTAAGCATGTTGTTAAATCAAAGTATTTGTTGTTGTTGTTTTAAAGAAAAGGTAATGACCAATAGGGATCGAATTTAGATCAATTTGGAGGTAAAATTTTAGGCAATGATAACATGGAAAAGTTAAGCTCTCCTGAAGTCCTTCTATTGTTTAGGAGCACATGAAGATACTGGTTAACTTTAATTATGCATGTTAAAAATGTAAAGGCATGAAGGTACCGAAATATATGCACCAATTTTACTGTTGCTAGATATTTAAGCTCTGTCCAATTTAGAGCTGTTATGAAGAATATTGCTGTGAACATTCTTGCACATCTCTGTGGATGTACATATGATGCTATATGGTGGTAGAAATGATTACTATACTGCAATTCACAGCATAGATTTTTGTCACAAGGAAGAATATATACCTACTCTATGATACCATTTTTTTGGAAGTGGTAAAATTAAGAAAACTAGTTTGTTGGTTTGTTAGAAGTCATGATAGTGGTTACCTTTGAGGAGGAAGCGTTAGCGAAGAGCACCAGGGGGCTTCTGGGGTACAAGTACTCTTCTAGTCTTTGACCTGGATAGTAGTTACCTGTCATTTGGCTGTATTCATTTTATTATAATTCCTCTGGCTGTATAATTAGGACATGTGCACTTTTCCATATGCATGTTACACTTCAATAAAAAAAAGAAGTTTATTTTTTAATGTAAGGTTATTACCAAAATTATATAAATTGCATAACTTCAAAACTCAGTAGAGGAAGAAGAGTCATTTTAAAAATGTGACTGAACAACACAAGGCAGAGAAGAAATAAAAAGAATAAAAATAACATAATATGGCAGAAATAGTTCAAGTAAACCATGAGTCACAAGAAATATATGTATTATATATTATATATATTTATATATTACACAGCACGAAAAGACAATAGTTATGAAATTAATTTTAAGAAATTAGCTAAAGGCTGTTTACAAGAGATATAGTTAAGATGCACAGAAGAGTTCAGAATAAAGGATGTTGTGAGATGTTTGTTTGTTTTCTATTGCTGCTAGACTAAATTACCACAAACTTAGTGGTTAAAGGATAACAAATGTATTATCTAACAGCTCTATGAGACGTCCAGTGAGGGTTTTACGGAGTTAAGTCAAGATGTAAGCAGGGGCAGCATTCCTTTCTGGAGGCCCCTCGCCTTTTTTGGTTTCTAAAAGCGGCCCACATTTCTTGGGCCGTGACCCTTGCTCCCAGTCTTCAAAGACAGCCAGGCGGGGTTGAGTCCTTCTCATATCACATCATTCAGACCTTTCTGCTGTCATTATCGCTCGCTCTCTGGCCTTCTCGACCTCCCTCTTCTACTCTTAAGCATCACTGTGATTACATTACCCAGGATAATCTCATTTTTTTAAGGTCATTTAATTAGCAATCTCTGTTCCATCTGCTACTTTAACTTCCTTTTGCCTAATATAACATACTCACAGGTTTCAGAGATCAGAAGGTGGACATTTTGGGGAGATCATTATTCTGCCTACCACCAATATATTTGGCAAGTGGTCACCAAAGAAAGCCGATGTAGTGATAGTAACATCTTGCATAATAGTCTGTAAGTAAAAATATATTAGTAGGGAAAAGGGAGAAACTACATACCGATGAAATCTATAAGAAGATATACAGTGATATTGGTCCAATAAGAATTCCTGGGGCCAGGAATTGGTCCCAAGTTTTGGGTCTGCTGGTCTAAGGTTCCTACTAAAAACCTCAGAAGAATACAGACCAATAGAATCTTCTACTTGAAGCTCACTATATAAGTGCTGGTAAGTTTCTTTCCCCGAATGAAAATAATAATTACAACCTAGACCACAGGGCCGTTGTAAGAAATACCTCAGGATTGAGGCACACTGCAGCTATCATATAAATGTTAAATAAAAATAATATTTCCTGTATCCTTACTAGGGTTGGGCAAATCCAGATGTATATTGTACTTTTCACATATTTCAAAATATTTTCAAATGTTTTGGTTTGGGTTCAATAAAAACCTCAAGTACATTTTGCCAAGTGCTTTTTCCATTAATTATTCAATCCATTTGTATTTCAAGGGAAATTCAGTCCACATGTTTCTAATTCATTTAGCACTAACTCATCAAAATATTGTTTCTCTCAGTGCTATTTTCTATCCAAAAGGCTTCCCAAGCCCTCTCCGCCTTTTTTTATTTCTTAGAAACAAAAAGATATAATTTGCCAAGGGCGAACCCTAGTCAAGTACAAAAAGGTTTACTAAACATTGCAGCTAGAGCTTGAGTTTGAAAGCCTTCTGTCAACATAGCCTGGTCCATGCTACCTCTCGCAGCTACTCTCTGGCTTCCTTGACATTTTTCCCTTTGACCAGTTTCTTTGCTCACACTGACCCACGACAGATTTCAGATTTGCTATCACCAAAGTCCACAGGCTGCAGACACTTTAATCCTCTTGCTGAACACCCCCCCCAATAAATACCTTCTAATGCTGAAGCCAGTAAAATAATGGATTCGTACCACCTTCCAAAATACCCTCATGGGATCTGTGGCCAGCCTTTAAAATAGATGCATTTAAAAAATCTGATCTTTTTAAGTGGGTAGTTTGTATGTGTGTGATATCTAATGTGTGATTAATGTTGTCTTAACTCAAGAGTGCCTAAAGGGTAAGGAACTTGATAGTATGTTCATTGTGAGTGTTCCAAAAACAGCAAGGGCTGTGTGTAAAAGTGAGTTCCCACTTCACTTATGGAGCCTTCTTGCCAAAAAATATTTAACCTGAATCTAATCATAAGGCGATTGTGGAACATTCTACAAGACAGTTTCTCTGGACTCTTCAAAAATACCAAATAAAAGCTATCAGAGAACTTTTCTAGATTAAAGAAACTTAAAGAAATGTATGACTAAATGCAATACGTTAATTGGATTCTGGATTTTAGAAAAATATCTATAATGCCCTTCTGAGACAGTTGGAAAAATTTGAATATATTTCTTGGGTATGAAAAGATAATATAGAAGCGTTCATATTCATATGTATATGAATACACACACATTTGTGTGTGTTTATATATATATATATATATATATATATATATATATATGAAGAGAGAGTAAATACAGCAAAATGTTAATACTTGATAAATCTGCATACACCCACCCCACACGCATACACGTACACCCACAACCGTACGTATACCCATCCACACACACACAAGAAATATAAAGGAGACTCCTTTCTGGGTATTTGTGCAAATCCATGCCAACCCAGAAGTCAGTTTGCCCTTTTTTTTTTTAATATAAACACTTAGATTTTTTAGGTTGACTCTTTTGCCACAATGCCAAGTTTAATATGCGTAAGTGTTCGTTATCAATAATAATATTATAAATGAGTGTTGTTGCTGTATGTACAAGTAGGCATTGTAAGAGAGGAATTCTCAGTGGTTAATGGACTGATGTGCTTTCAGAATTCTAAGGGCCACCTGAAAATATGTGTACGTACTTTTCTTCCTGATAAAGTGTACATAATTTTCATCAGATGTATGAAGAACACTTTAAGAGATTTTTAAAAACTGCTTTAAGAAGTTTGTAATTGAGTATTTCCTTTTAATTATTAAGAGAAACCTCAGACAAATGTCTAATTTGTCATTGTTAATAATGCCTGTGGCACTTTATACCAAGAAATTCACAGTAGCTAGTAGAAGTCCTTCAGTAAAATTGAAGTCTTTTCACCAGCTACACACATTAGTTGTCAACATGTGTAGAGACTGCTCCTTGAGAAGCTCAACACATTGGTAAGATATTTAAATAATCACTTTACAAGCCAGAGAAAGAAAAGAAAGATAGTGGAAAGCCAGTTGCCAAGCAGTGGCTGGGCTGGTGTCTTAAGATTGCAGCATGCAGCCCCCCAGAGTATGAAAGGAGAACTGACTGTGCCTTCTAATTAGAAGGAAATTAACCTCAGCAGTGTGACTTGTGTTCTGGGAGGGAATTTGGAACATCCCTGGGTTGTGGGACACAATTGTACACCAGGTGGTCCTAGTTAGGTGAGAGATTTTATGTAAAAATAATCCTTCTTTGGCTTTATTCGGCACAATAAAACCACTAAGACGTTTTCCCATATGAAGTATTTCTACAGGCACATTCAAAGGTTAATTCTTATTTTTATATGAATTTTTCATGACTCCTAAGAAGTCCAGGTTGGGAAATTTGCAAACTGGTCCCTTGACAAAGTCATGGGATGCTTTTTACCACAACAGGTTTGTTTTGTTTTCATGCGAGCCCAAAGTACTTTCATAACATCCCTCGCTATGGACGTCACAAATAGGGTCAAATATCATTATCCTAACCTTACAGATGAAGGCGAGGGTCTCACAGTGACTTTTAAAGGCTATCAAATTCTGAATTAGTATTGTGCCTTCATTCTGGGGTGAGCAATTCAGAATTTTATCCATGCTGAACATGCTGTGTAATACAAAGTTCTATTAATGAAACCAGCAATGGGCACTTTGATTCTACAAATTCAAAAAATACAGTACATATTATATAGAGAGAAATATATACATGAATATATCTATAATACAATACTTGATACTTGGAGCAACCATCTGAGGCTGTGAGCATTTCTATAGTGTCTGTAGGGTCTTCACTGAAAGAGAAAAAAAAGCCCAGGAGAGTTTTACTCTTATACAACCTGGTGTAGTGGAAAGAATTCAGACCTGGATTTGAGTTCTGAAGTCATTGTTATTATTTATGTGACCTTGAGAAAAGTTATTCAGTCCCTTAGAGCTTTATCTGTTTCCTCATCATGTTTTTATGAGGACCGAGACATCTTTTGAGTGTTCTCATTTGATTAGATTATTTAATTAATCCTTTTTTTAAAAAAAAAAAAAAGCATGCTTCATAGTAGAGTTCACCTACATACCCTGGCCATTTAAAATATAAATATATACACTCTTCTCTATTTCCAGTGCCAGTCATTCCATATAAGTAGATGTTGGGTATTTTAGGCACAGCAAAAAGAATGAAACTACAGCTTTTGTCCATGTCTTATACCACATTAGTAAAAGTGTCAGGAAACAGTGCATATGATTAATGCTGCTGAAATAGGCAGGAAATTATTCAGGTGGATTCAATCAACTCAGCCAAACATATAGGTAGCTTATTAAAATTTAGACGAAAGTCTACAGGCACTTAATACATAATGATGACTCTAGACCTAAATCAAGAGCGCTCCCCACCCCCAAGCAGCCCAGGGCCTACAACTGACTGCCTAGAAGCAGCCAGGCATCTTACATCTAGAGTTCTTGACCTGCTTTTCAGCTTTTTTTGCTCTCTGAAAGTCAGACACGTGACCTTTCTAAGCCCCTAACCCAGAGCCCTCAGGGAAACACTGTGCCATTGAGTTTGCCCTTGAGGCTGGCTCTTACCAAAGCAAAGGCAATGTGAAATTCACATGTTGCTTATTTTCAACTATACCTCAGATCTGTGAGGGTCTGCCGCATGGACTGGGATTTTGAAGGAAAGGACACACAATATGGATTTAATGCAGCTGGGGGATGACAGTTTTCTAGACAAAGGACCCTGCTCCGGGCTCAGTGGGGTCCAGCTACACCTCAGGTGTTTAAAGCAGTCTTTGCGATAAGACAAGGTGAAGTGCTTTTCAGCACTCACACCTCTTGGTTACTATCACTACAGAGGGAAGCAAGGTCTCAGTCCCTTCTCACTTTTTAGGATCACCTCACCTAGGTTTGGTTAGGACAGACAAATCTCTGCTGACCAGGGCCAGCCTGAAATTCACTTAATTCCCACAAAGGGGTTCACTGCTTTTGAGATCGGCTCAGAAAGAGAGCTTAGTGTGGCAGTAAAAGCTCGTCTCAAGTCCCAGTTCTAATATTTATCAGCCATGGGACCTGAATAATAATAAAATGGCGCCTTTATTTAAATTGCCTCCCAGGTAAAGACTAATGGATATATCTGTGGCATGTAAGTCTTTTGAGAACTCCAGACTAATGATTTCAACTAGAAAATTAAACACAACAATAGCAGTAACAAAAATGAATTTGCACATCTGTTGTAGATTCTGTGTAACTGTGAGGGACAATCTGGTGGCATGGGGAACGCAATAGAATTCTCGTGTCAGTTCTTGCATTCAACAGCCAGGGGCTCTGAGGCAAGTTACTAGAATGCCCGAGGTCTCCATTTTTCTCATCTGTAAAATGAGGGTATTAGACGACATCAGCATTTCTCCAGGTATGTTCCTTGAAGCATTCTATACTGTTTGTTCCTCTACCCTCACTCATTTCCACCTTCACAAAAATGAACAATCTGGTGAAATCTATTTGAAAGCAGTCTCTGTTGCACAAATTTATCTTGTGAACATCCAAAAGGAGCATTTATTGGTCAGCATTTTCAAAAATTCTTCTCCCACAAAATTATTTTCTGAACAAAAGAAGGAAGAAAGTATTCAATCAGCAGCATACCCATGTCTGCCCTAGGGTGAGGCTTTTTAAACTGGGTTTATTGTAGCATTATTTGATTGCCAGATGTCCTGAAAGCAGAAAATGGGCAGTTTTAGCTGACAGCATTAGTTACTTTCTCTTCAATTAATAGCAAGTTCTATCCTTCAAGCTGCCATTTGGCTTCAGAGGTCTTCCTGAGTCATTCACCAATTGTCTCGGTTAAAAATAGGACCGTGTCATGTGGGGGAGATCACCACCAACAGCAAGCATGACCTTATTTAACATCACATGCTTGCCCCATAAGCTCCTTCCTCCTAGATGTCTTTGAAAATCCCACCAAGATCTAGATCTGAGTCATTTTCAAGGAAGGCAGGGAAAGAGGCTTTTCAAAAAAAAAAAAAACAACAACAACAAAAATTTTTCCCAATATAAGACCTGTAGAAGAAGGTGGGGAAGAGAAATAGGGTTGTCAGGGGAATTTTTGTTTTGTTTTGTCTCCTTTTGTTTTTAAACCCTGGAGGAGTTTGTATAACAAAATGAAATGCCATCCTTCATAAAATACTGTGGTGGTCTCTGCGGGGTGGAGGAAGGGGACAGGGCTTACACTCCACTGCTATACCTAGATTCTTGCCTAAGGTTTACTACTAGCTCATTGGTGACTGTGATCCAATCCCCAACTGTAGTGTGTGTTTGTGAATAGGTTGATGTTTTCACTTTAAAAGAAGAAAAGTACCACAAACTAAACCTGCAAAATTTAGGAAAACAAGGAAAGAAACCAGTCATAATACCACCCTCTGAACCCTAAAATTATTTTTACATACATCTTTCCAGTCTGTTACAAATATGCTTATCAGTTCTATAGTTGTAATTCTAATGTATAATTTTTTTTCATTTAACTTATTTCATTTACGCTATAAGCTTTTTCCCATAAGGGTACCAAGCCTCACATTACTTTTTAATGGCTATCTAAAATTTCACCAATTTATTTATTCCCCTATTCCTTTATTGGAGGACTTACAGTTCTCTTACAGTTGCTTCAAATTTATAAATGACACTGCGGTAAACATCTGCAGTTTTCTTTTTTAATATTTTGAATAATTTACATGGCATGAAATCATGAGTCAGATGAAATGGACTATTTAGAGATGTTACTATAAAATACTAAACTTCTCTCTGACATGGTTGCGTGCGTCATTGCCATTTCTCCACAACGGGAAGAACCTTAGTTTTTCACACTTTGGAAATGTTTCTACTAACTCAAAAGGATCTTTGTTTTCATTTGCATTTCTCTGATTACTAATAAAATCAGGTCCTAAGCCTCTAGCTGAAAACAATGCAGTTCCCTGATAATAATGCCTGCTTTCTCCTGAACAACATTTTAATAATTTGCAAGTTGGTAGACCTGATGCTCTGACCCTCAGGTCAAAGGCAGGCTTCAAGTTACAGGGCAATCAATCAAGGAAAGTTCTGTTCCAGGCTTCAAACTCTGCCCCCCGCCAGCGGAAAAGCACAGAGTGTTTCTTTGCAAGGCCTGACCTCGGTTCCCAGCTAGGCCTTCTGCAGCCATTATTTTCCCGGAAGTTTGGCGTCTCTCTCTGCACTTGTTGTAACACCTTAGTTCTGTGTGCTGAATATTCACGAGACACCTATTTTGGGCTCGATCATGTGACAGGCCCTCGTAGACTCAGAAATGAATCAGATACAGGCTTGTTGAGCAAGTTTAAATCCAGCGCAGTGGTTCACCAACCTGGCTGATCATAGGCTCATCTGGGGAACTTTCAAAAAAGAGGTTTCCTGGATTCACCTCAGACAGTTGCAGTCAGAAGCTGGCAGGCTTCTGTATTTCTCACAAGCTACCGGAGGTTAGCCAGGTTCAGGAACCAGTGGCCTCGAGTTTGCTTCTTGGTGGTGTTCTTTCGGGATGAACGGCAAAGGAGTAAAGCAGGAACATAAACAGGAACATAAACAGTTGCCTGTGGGTGGATAAGTGAAGGGAATAAGGGGGAAATCAGTGTCACCCAGAGGCGACCACTGATCGCATCAGAATAGAGAGCAAATTGCGTAAGACTTCTAACCTTACCTTACCTTTGAAAAAGGCTCTTTCAAACCAAGGCGGCACCCTTATTCTGCTGGGATTGGTAGAAGGAGCCCTGAGCATACCTTCTGCCTGGGTTATTGAAATTACCTGCCTTTAATTTCTTCCCTTCCCCTACAATCCAGTTTCCGTGTCATCAGAATGTCCCCTAAAACAGAGCTGTCTCCCCACTGCCAACCAAATAAACCCCCTTTTAAACATGACAGTCGAGGTGCTTTGCTCTCCCCAGACTAACCATCTTTCTATCTTACAGTGATGAAGCAGTTGGGGGAGTTTTCCTTTTCACACTGTATACCCTATATCCCAGCCTCTCAGTCTCAGTCTCACTTCCTGAAGGTTCTTGGCCCACTCTCGTTCCATTCCACGTCATTAATAAAGCCATCTTTGGCACCTGGAGCTCCCTCTCCCCATATCTAGTCCAGCTCCACTCACACTTCTCTCCAAAGCCAAATGCCTATCATCCCCCTCTAATTTAGCCTACCATTGTTAGCTGTCACTTTTTAAGAACCCTCTGTGATATACACTCTGCCAAATGTTTTACACATGCAGTTTCACAAACGACCCTGAGTTAGGTGTGCCCATTCTTCAGATAAGGCAAATAAAGCTCAGAGGGGTTAAATGCAGCATGTAAGTTTACCTAGCCAATAAAGACAGGGCATGGCACCAGACCTAAATCTAACAACAAAGCCTAAACTATCATAGTATTTTCTCTTTAGTACCTTGGTTCCCTAAGACCTTCCATTGCTTGTATATTATTTGAGAGTCATCACATTCTGCCTTGTGTTACAGCTGGTACTAAGTAAATTGTGTCCCATCTCTGGGGAGTAGTTTCTCCAGGGCAGAGATCTTAACAGGATCCTAATAGTGCTTAACATTCCCTAGAATGCTTCACTTGTGCGTTTCAGTAAGCCCTAAGCGAATGTATATAGAAAAAACATGAATATAGTTGTGTTCTCACTGGTGAATTTTTGCTATGAAATACACTCGTTATTATATGTAATTTTTTTACTCTGACTCAGATATTGTAGATACATTTGCCCTTAAAATATAACAAAGCCAAAAGGCAAAGTCTGACACCAGCATCAGCTTGCAAGCACTTATTAGTCTTATCCCTCAACACCAGCATTATAAAAGATCCCACTGGATTAGTGCTCAAAATGTCATACATTTAAAACACTTTAATAATTTTTTAAAAGAGGCTTTGGCTATGATACCACATACATTATGATTAATAAACAGGAACATAACTATATAAGCCACATGTGAATATAATGTACTATAAAAACTGGAATGAAGTTTAACAAAATAAGTTAGATTCTCTCTTCCAATTTAAGGACCCGTACTTCCTTCTTGCAGATCCCATGTGCCTTTGAAGGTGCAAGATGACAGAATCGCAGGGTATCTGAGGGCTGTCTTGTTCTCAACGTGGGCCCTTGCTCTGTTATCTTCCCAAGTGCAATGCCTTGAAATGCTTTTAAATTTTGTCTAGTGTGTTTCTGAACCTTAAATGTTAAATTGCTTTTGTAGGTAAAGGTTAAAGCAGGTCTGTTAAAACGAACAAACAGCTCTCTAAGGTAGTGAAAGTGGCATCAATACAAGGGTTTCCTTCAAAGAGAATATTGTTGGGGAGAAGAATGAGTTAACCCCGAGTCATTCCCCTCCCACCTCTTTTCTCAGCCTCCCAGATACCATACAGCTGTTGAAAAGTATCTGTCAACAAAACTATTACTGTCTTTCCTGGGATCAACACTATGTCCTGGACCATCAAGGTCAGCAGAGCTTCCTTCAGCGTAAGCAGAGGCAACAAGCAGAGAGCCCACAAGACCAGTGAAACCCCAAGGGACACTGACAGGTGGAGAGCCTTCCCCAATTGCTGCAAATTCTAGAAGGAAAGCTAATTCCAAGGGTGGAGGCTGCCCAACAAGATAAAGACATATTTCCTCACCCTAAAATCTCTTCTCTGGAACAGCCGAAGTGCTTCATGTCGCATTCTCTCTTCTTGCCTCACTTCGTGCTTCCATTCATAGTTAGGAAAAATAATTATGATGAGGAGTAAATGATTAGACTTAGTACAGTACAAATATCAGGTAATGGTTAAAAAAAAAACAGTTACTATGTGTCTGACACGATGTTAAGGCCTCCCTAAATTACCTTTATGAACAAAACAAAAGGTAGATTCTGTCATTTTACACATGAGGAGACCAGTTAGAAGAGGTTAAGTAAGTCGCTCAAAGTTGTTAAACTAACAGACAGTGGAGTCACAGTGGGAGCCAGATTCTAGTACCTAAGTCCGTGCATTTAATCAGTATGCCTTCTGCCTTTCTTTAATTCTCTTCCACTGTAGGAAGAGCATCATAGGAGGCTCTGACATAGACAGCCCCAATCTTCTTGGGTTTCTTATGTGGCAGATTTCCATTACCAGAAGGTTGTGGTTGGAGTACCTGGGTGGCTCAGTGGGTTAAGCATCTGCCTTGGGCTCAGGTCATGATCCCAGGGTCCTGGGATTCAGCCCTGCATCAAGGTCCCCGCTCTTCAGGGAGCCTGCTACTTCCTCTCTCTATCATCCCCTCTCCCATCCCGGCTCATGCTCTCTCTCTCTATCTCAATATCTTTAAAAAAAAAAAAAAAAAGAAAGAAAGTAAGTTATGGTCAAGAGAGGGCTTTCAAAGTCATAGCATGACTGCTGGTGTGATTTAAATTATACAGTCTTTCTGGAAGGCAGTCTCTCAATATTCATGAAAATCCTGAAAAATGTGGGGTGCCTGGGTGGCTCAGTGGGTTAAGCTCTGCCTTCGGCTCGGGTCGTGATCTCAGGGTCCTGGGATCGAGCCCCACATTGGGCTCTCTGCTCAACAGGGAGCCTGCTTCCCGCCGCCCCTCTGCCTGTCCCTCTGCCTACTTATGACCTCTGTCAAATAAAAAAAGAAAAAAAAAACATTTTAAAATCCTGAGAAATGTGATACCCTTTGATTTCATAATTTATCTATATGAGTAAAGCTATTGACAGAAATTTAGGTGGGGATATTCACCAATGTTGTTTAATAACCTCCTTCTGTGAAAAATCAGGGTTTGGTTTAAATTATGAAATACACTGGAATCCTATAAATTCATTAAAAATAAAATTATGGAAAAATAGATTGACATGGAAATTCATTCATGATATAATGTGACTAAAATAGTTTTAATTTTACTAATATTACACTGTATGTTAACTAACTAGAATTTAAATAAAAACTTGGAAAAATCATTTAAAAATATGTAAATATTCTATGTATATAGGTATATTATACATTATATACCAAGCTAATAACAAAAATGGGGAGGGGTGTAGAAGTTATAACTATAGAATCATAAAATCTCGTGGTTGGGAGGGTTTTAGTTCACAAGTGGCAGTTCCAATGTGCCTGAGAGATAACACCCAGCATGTCCACCCAGTTTCAGTGAATTTTTGTATAGCACATGGAGTTTGCAAAATCTTCTGTCCACTCAACACAGACCCATCTCAACCTGCTTTTTAGTAGAAAAAGGAGGGGGCAAATTTGATACTTGGAAAAGATTCAGGGCTAAGAAGCCATTTTCTCCCATAACTTTCTCTTTAGGGGGAAAATATTACATAAACCCATCTAACTAAAGCTTATAAGCTTATAATTTGAACTGCTCCCAGTCACCAGCACTAACAGCTCCAACATCTATAACCAGCGTTGGAATCTGTAATTAGTGCTGATAAGTGCCTCCAAAAGGCTTTGTTTACATTAGAGGTACTTCTGGAAAATTCTGCCAGTGAAAAGCAGGCTACCCAGGAGAAAAGGAAGGCAAAAATGAGAAATATACTATAGTGTGTAGAAAACCAGGAACTGAAATAGTTCCTTAGGGTATGTTTGAATGTTCTTGAATTTTCTCACTTGTGATTTTGCCTTCCAGTCTATGCATCACTGAGCTCTGTAGCAGAATGCTATCCAAAGTCGAGAGGCTTTTCTGAAATGGGCCATCCATGAGATGAGATAGTTATCTAATTTGGAATAGTGAGTCTGCCATAGAGTGTGTTCATGTGTGCGTGTGTGTGTGTGTGTGTGTGTGTGTGAGTGTGTGTGTGAGAAGACCTAAAGGATGGAATGATATGTCGGGGAGAAAAGGGATTCAGAAAGGGTTGAAAGGGTATACATAAAAGACCAATAACATGAAGTCACAGCTGAACAGGCAGAAGTTCAGTCTTGCAGTGAAGAGAAGCTAGCCAGCTAAACAAAGATTAGATCAGGAAAATTCTTTTAGGCCAAGCTCAATGTCTGTTTTTTATGCTCAAGCAAGGAGAATTACTTGACCAATCCGTATAGCATAGTGGTTAAAAGCCTTAATTTTAAAATCAATTCCTGGATTTGAAAACTATCTCTGTCATTACTATTATCTTGAGCCGTGGGAAATTACCAATATTCAACTGCTTTTGACCTTCACAAATGGCAATTTCATGTGGTTCAACCTAATACAAAATAGAAGAATGGGTTTCTAGCATCCCACGGAAGCCTGCTGAGGTCCCATTCATTACACCAGGGAGTAAAGAGAGCCTATCCGGAATCTGGCCAAGAGCAAGACAGGTTTGCTGAGTCCTAGTCAGAAGATGATGCTCGCCTTAGCTGGCTGCAAAGAACAGTCCATGCCCAGGGAAGGCACTGATCTTCAGCTTCCACTTGCTGTCCTCGAGCCCATCTCCCCTGTCATGCCTGGTCTGCTTCTCCTTTCCCTGGTTTTGGTCGGAAAACTTCTAACTCCAGGGCCTGCTGCTTCTGTCATCATCCCTCGGTTATCTGACCCTGCTAGAGGAATTCCTGGCAAACAAGGCCCAGTGCACACGCAGGCCTCTCTTTTCCTTTCTCTTGCTCATTCGCTCCCTTTCTTTGGCTCAAGAATCTGCCTCCTCTGGTAAGGCAGGGATGAGTTTCTGAATTGTGTTTATTTCTTGGCGCTTTGGTGTGAAAGCACTCCCCGTCAGCTGCATATTAATCTTGTCAGCAGTCTGTATCTGTCTTCCTCTGCCTCCCTCCCCGGGCCTAATTTATGGCTTTCCTTCCCCTTGCTTCCCATTGTCACAGTGACCGGGGCGGGCTCTCTTGTGGAGACTCAGGCCTCATACTGGAGTGAGACCTGTCCTTCTGAGACAAGCTGAAAAGTGATGCAAAAATCCTGCAGTTTGTGTGGCAAGGATAAATGTAGACCGGGCCTTCCCTCATGTATTGAGGTCCCAACACATGCTACGTGCTGTGCTCAGTACAGTCAGCAAATAGAAGAACCAGGGAGCTGGTCCCTGTCTTCTGGAGGGAAGACACATGGATGGGACTGCTGCAGACAATGTGCCCAGCATGTGTATTTTAGCTGCTGAGCCACAGATATTAATAGTGCAGATTCAAATCCAGACAAAAAGTTCAAGTCCCAGTTCGGACACTTTGCAGTTTTGTGACTATCTGTCCATTTGTAATGAACATATTCATTATCCTCTAAACCCCATTTTTCTCACCTCCAAAACCAGTGAAATAATATCTACTGCCCAGAGTAGTTGTGTGAATTAAGTAATAGAATGTACCTTAGCTCTCATTATAATGTGTGGCCAATACTAAGCTTTTAACTTAGGAGTGCATCTTCATGTGTTATTATTAAAAAGGAGAAGGTAGAAAGAGAAAGAGGAGGGAAAAGAAATTCATGAAAGGGCGAACTTGCTTATTAGGAAAGAGTTCTTAATACCATTGTTTCTGAAGCTTTGCCAATTAACCTTGAGCCTTATGTTAGTATTGGGTTTCTTATTTAATTAGACCCATAGCAACAGGCTGCGTGTTTGAAATCTTGAGAAAACCTAAGGTTGGGCCACTACATCCTGACACTGGCCCGGGAATTAGACTAAGTAGGCTCAAACATTTAGTGTGCCTAAATCCTCAGGTGCTGTCTTTGAAGACTGTTTATCCCGAACTGGAATTTCTTGATAATGTTAAGTAGCTAAAGTGAGCTGTCATGAGCTAAATCTGATTCCATGCCCAAAACTTTGCTGCTCCTATCACCAAGGTCAGGCCGGGACTATTTTTCTAGTCCTCTCCCGTGACAGAGGTCATAGTCACAGCCCTGAATTAGACTCGGCCTAACATGCTGTGAGTGCTCTGGTTTTTCTGCAGCAAAAAAAGTAGCTTAATGTGTTACAGAATAAAACCTCACCATGCGATCTCTCAGTGGGCCCCAAGCCCCTTCCAGAAAACTGGTGTTCCATTCCCCCGCAAGTAGCCATTCCGGCAGAGATTTATGATTCCTCGGTAGAATTTCTTTTTATCTCAGTGTTTATGTGAAATTCTTAGAAGCCATAAGAGTTCTGGTATTCCTTGAATTCTGTTACTTCTTAATTTAAAAAGTTAAAAACAAACCCAGTAGATCCTTTGCTGCATTTATGTCCAAGTTGGACAGATGGAATGAGACAGACAGCCTGAACTTTGAGTAGCATGCCTCCCTCTCGGGCCTTTTATGGACCATCCCTCTTGCTTTTCACACTCTCCACTCCCACCTGGCTAATGTTACCTCATCTGTCAAGTCTCAGCTTTGATGTGTTTTGGTTCGGGAAGACTTCACTGTACCCTTGAGCACCTCTGCTTTCCCCCCCCAGAGCACTAACCACACTATGTCTTAGTTCCTGTCTGTCTCCTTCCCCCAGAGAGAGCAGACACCATGTTTGTCATAGTCATTATTTACTGCTGCTCCCTAGAATGGTGCCTGGTTTTCAATGTATATTTACTGGAAGAAGAATACAGTCTTACTGGATATACAGTGATCTGGCCTAGGCAAAAACAAAGTCACCAAATTCTTCAGGGCCTGGTATGCTGACACTAAGTGCTGGCCTCCGTGTCAGAGAGACACATGAATCGGTGTCTGAGCGTGGCCTCCCCTGGACATGAAGCGAGGAATGTTCGAAGTTTGTTTGTTTGTTGTATCTTTAGCATTAATCTTAAGTTGCTCCTAACTTACATAGGAGCTTTTCTGCCATCCTGAGACTAGACGTGGCACTTTAAATTCTACCCAAAATCTTAGCCTCAAAAATTTATTATTTTTTTCAATTTAATTTCCACTTGTGGCTAAGACTAACTTTTGACAAAGATAAGAACTAAGAGATAATATTTTGGGATATTGTTGGAGAGAGACATCTGAGAAATCAACCAGTGCCAGGAAGTAGGTACGATTAAGAAACACTCAAACCCACTCTCTCACATGTGCACACGTGCTTGCACACACGCACAATGGCAAATGAGAAGTTTGAAAGGTGTCAATCACAGGCAGGACAGAGGCAGACATCCAGTTTCAAGCTTACTAAGTTTATGCCTCTGGGCCAGGTATTGGATTGCACTGTGTCTCAATTCCATCATCTATAAAAATGGGATAATAATGCCTATCTGAAAGGATTGTTGAGAAGATTAAAAATAATATCTGTAAAGTACCTCACACGTAGTAGGCACTCAATAAAAGATAAGACAGTGATGATATCTCTGATACTCACAAGGGAGGAGTAGAGAGAACACCACGTTCCCTGGCAAAGCAAACCCCTTGCAGCCTAGAGGGAAATCCTGGGCTGGACACGAAGTCAATGAGAGCCCTGGATTCCTGGGACAGCATCACGCAAATATCATGGAGACATCTGATTACTTGACTTAGCATTGATTTATGGAACTTGCTGGCTGTCCAGAAACCTAGGGCTATCTCCAGTCCAGGCATACGCGGCTAAGAGTGTTGGTGAAATTTCTCTGTACCGTGACATTTCAGAAAGCAAGTCAGCTCTGCATGCTCCTTAGTAGTAATTCAAACATTCCCAGTTCCAACCAGATGCTTTGTTCTTCTCCATTTTGTCAACCTGTGTCTTTGTCAACTGGTAGCTTCTCTTATCACACCTAGCCAAGGATACAGCAACAGATCCCCAACTCCAGGCATTGTTAGTCCACCTGAGTCCCTGAGCCACGAAGACAGTCTCTGCCTGTTTCCTCCTGTCAGCTGAGGTCTCTAGAGTCCATGCATAGGTACACTCTGTTTCTGAGATCTGCCCTCCCAATTTCTGATCCCCTTCAAAAGGGATGTGCCAGGCTCAGTTGCTTTTCATCCATTCTGATGCATATCTGTCTATATAAATATTCACAAAGCTGAAACCACAGTGCATGTATAAATTTGAGTCCTACATTTGTTTTATTTAATGTAGGAAGCATCTGGCATCTTTAACATTTTTGATATTTTTTTATTTTTATGGCAATATAATACTGCATCCCGTGAAGGATCAAACTCTACTCTGTGTTTCTCACTGCTGAATATCTAGGTTGCCTTCCTTTTTTCCCCCTCTAATATATTTAACAAAATGATCACTTTAAGCCAAGAAAAGGTAAAAGAGGAAATAAAGCACATGAGGACCTCCCCATAGTCCTTGAGGGGCTTGTCTCTGGCCAGAGTTTTCACTTTCACTTGCTCCCAGCTTTCACAGACCATCCTTTAAAAACAATGTGTTCCCTCAATGTCTGTTCACAGAAAACAAATATAAAGTACACAGAAAACAAAAACTGGAAAGAAGACTGTCATTGTGCAGCATTTCTTTCTGCTTGGAGAGTCTGATAAGAAAAGCAAAGGAAGCCTCTCTCATCTCAATTTCCAAGTGAAAGCACTAAAATCTTTTGCCAGTGACTGCCATACTAACCCCAAATTCTAAGGTCAAGCTCTTTATGTACGTTGAACATACCATTCCTATTCCTACCTCTCTGTACCTTAGCTTATGCTATTCTTCTCTCTGGGATACCTTTCCCTCTACTCTCCACTTTTCCATTCTTTAGGTTCCATCCTGCTTTCTGTGCAACTCCATGAATATGTTTCCACCACTAGACCTCACCCAAATCTTGATTCTTTAAACTCCTATTAAAAGCAGAAAATCCAAATTTTGTATTCGGTTGTCCACTGCAATCTTCATATAGGATCGTCTTACCTCTCCAGCTAGGTTAAAGCACCTTAAGATAAAGAAGCTTATCTTAACCTTTTTATAAACCCCACAGCTACTGTGGTATGATATAACTGGGAATTTGATAGGTCATGAAGACCGGATAATGGTGGATCTGTTGATGTGTGAGACTAAGGATCTGTTAATCCAGGGACATACAAATGGGAGACCACCTCTCAGGAAGTGAGGAAACCAGAAGGAAGAGGAGAGATAGGAGCTCCACAAGACTTACAAGCAGGGGAGACATGGGAGGGGTCAGTAAGTGAGTAGACAGGTGCTGTTAGAGAGATCTGATAGGAGGTAGCAGGAAACTGAGGAAAATACCCCAACCTTTTCCATGGCCATGGCCAATAGCCTCCTATCAGGATGTTAGACCGTGGGTACCTGGAAGACAAGGGAAGCATATGGCCAGGCTAAGACTGAATTGAGAAACTGTCCAAGAAGTGCCCTCCCTGGCTTACTTGGGGGCAGTCGCTCAACAGAAGCTTCTACACTAGATGTTAGGAACACCTTTTCCTTATTTAATGGTGAAAGAGAAAACTGCTAAAACAAGTTCTAGTGCCCCCTTCATTCCCAGCCAGAATTTATCCCAAGTATGGCACAAGGTCTCATCTACAGATAAATCTAAGTAGGAAAACTTACATTTAGAGAATTTTCATGAAAGGGAGGCAGGCAAGCCCATTATTGCTATTCATGAACTAGGTACTAAATAAATAATTGCTTTCTAATTAGCAAATAAAAAGAAATTTTGGTGGGTTTTGTTGTTGTTGTTATTCCTGTCTTTCTTTCTTTCTTCTTTTTATTTTTTTGTTGTAGTTATTGTTTACATTATGATGAGAACTATTTCCCTGGAGCCTTGAAATCATAACAGGGACAGTTAAGAAAGGAGAGAAGAATGTAGTAGTGGAAAGGATGATAAAAGAAAAATTCCTAAGTAGACTTAAAACCAATGTTCTGGTTATTTTTCTGCTGGGACCCTAGATAACCACAGCAAAGAAGGAGTTGCATAGATAGGAATATGGCAGGCCAGTTTTTGAGATCTGCCAAGAGATTCTCACCTTCTGAATAAGGACTCTAAAATAATGTTGGTGTTAACTTGCTAGATCTGAGACAGTAATGTCAAGCTTCTGTCCCCCAGCCCAGTGTTTCTAAGCTAACCACAGAGTCTCTGCAGAGAACAAGAGAACTGTGAAATAAGCACAGGTGTGTAAGCACCAAGGAGGAAAGGATTTCTCAAGGAAGACAACTGATTGGACTAAAACTCCGATCGAGTCTCGAATGTCCTAAGTTTACCTCCCTGTTACAAGAACCCAGGGTCATTTGATGAAATGAAGAGATCCAAACAATTAAAATAATTAAATAAATAAGTGAAGCAAGCTCGAGTCAGCTGGTGTGATTTGCTGCCACTGGGGAAGTCCAAGTCAAACACTGTACTAGAGTTTGAAAACAACGAGGTCATTTAAAGACCATTCCTTGCATTCCTCTCAGGTCAGAAGAGGATAAAGATCAGAGTATTCAGGGCTGAAGTTTCAGAACATGATGTGATTACGATGGTGTTCACCCTGTCATGTACAGCCTTCCCAGCTGGCATTGGGCATGATGAAATTCCCTGCCCCAGGCATGTAGAACCTTCACCACGTGGGAGATTGGTGGGGACATCCCCACAGCTTGACCTATTACTCTGTGTTCTCATAAAATCAGGATGGGGTTCAATAGCCCCCTTCACATCAGCAGAAGGAAAGCCCCACCCGCCTACCACGGAGGCTGCAAAGTACTGAATGAGGCAAAACACAAGGTCTGATGTATGGTTTAGAATAGCCTCCTAGCAAATTCCTTAAACAAATTAGGAGTGTTTCTGGCCTCAATTTCTCTCTCTCTGTCAGGAGCAGTAGAGGCAGACAATAAAAAAATTAAGCCTGCTAATCCTACCCAGAACTACCCAAGACTACTTCGGTCCGGGGACACACATGCTCAGCCTTCAGAGATGCATATGGGTGCATTTCGTTAATCCCCACCACTGCGTGTCAGGGATAACTGATCTATGACTAAAAATAGTGTGAGGACAGCGATACCAGCTATGTGGGGCCCAAATGAGGACACAGTGGAAAACTTGACAGCAGCACAGTAGAACATTCCTGGCCCAAGGCCACCAGCTCAAGGGCAAGAGCCCTGGGTTCATCTGCTGGGGCAGCTTGATGGACAGGCTCAACGCCCAAGAGTGAGTTTCAATGGCTGTAATCTTCTCACATTATTGAGTGCCCTCTGAGCATAAAGCAAAGTGTTAGGAACAGGGGATACAATGATAAAAAGCATGGTTCTTCTCTGGAAAAGGCTTACAACTGCACACTGTTTAAGAAGAATATATAAAGTAAAACAAAGCCAAGTCCGATTTACTTCACGTCACTGATGTCAGCTTGAAACTGTCTCCAGCACCCACACTAACAGAGAAAGATACTGAACTATAAGAGAATTTCAAGGCCTGGTAGGATTCTCTGGGTGGGAAGAAGAAGGAGAGAGGCAGAAAGAGGCCTTAAGGTCATATTTACCAACTTATTCAAATTGGTTACATGTAGTTAGTATTAAGTATTATTAGTGATGTTTTCTGTATCCTAAGCAAATGTCTGCCACTAACCATTAACTTGAATCTCGGGATTTTCTTCCTTATGTAATTATCACATGCCTACGAAAAGCCAGATGCTGTGCAAAGAATCTTTTTGAAGATTGCTGTGAAGATTTGTAATAATGATCTTGCCCACAATGTGTTTGACAGAAGAACAGTTCTGAGGAAAATTGCTAGCTGTTCTTAAGAAAGTCTCATGCTATATACAGCTGAGTGGCAGTTGCCAACCATAACCCTAGGTCTCATCGGGATGTTCCTTATCTGTTCTAGACATGACCGGGCATGAGCAAGGCATTCATTTCATTTGTTAGCATATACAGTGTGGGGTTCTTGAATGATATGTTCAGTAGAACTTTCGCATCATTTGTTGGCTTCAGGCCACAGACCTCCTACAGTGCAATAATGGCTTACTTACTTAAACAGATTTCAGTTCAATTAAATGAAAAGTGGCACATTTCAGTCACCAGTCAAACATCAGGGGTGAATTTTAATAAAGAGTGTGCCTCCATTTTGTGATGTTTGACTGCTGACATCTTTCAAGTCTCGCCCCTAACCTCTCCTCTTGTGTCTCACATCTGGGCAAGTAGATCACAAAGCATGGGTGGTTCCTTCTTCACACCAGCAGGCAGGAGGTTCAAGCCAGGCAAGCCCATGCCTAAATGAAGGAAATGCCATCTGGACCCCATCCCACAACCATCTATTGTACCTATGAATAGAGCTTACCTATAAAAGGCACTTAAAACAGCTCCTGCCACATGGTAAATGCTATGAGATGTTAGGTAACACTACTATCGTGATTGCTATGATTTTTGTTGATAGTATTGTGACTAGAGAAAAAGACTAAGATATCCCTCAACACACACACATGCACACGTACACGCACACACACAAAATTGTGGCTTTCACTTCAACCCTGTGTCATTCCTGGATAGGAATTGGAGTGATTTACCTTCAACCTCCAGTTTGTTTTCTCTAAAGATTTCCCTTATATTCAATATGTCCGGTTACTCCTTCTTCTTGTGGACAAAAAACTCCTAAACCTCTTGGAACCAAGGGCCTAGCTCCATGTCAACCCCTCTACGAGGCCATCCTAATCTGCTCATGTAGATTTCGTCACAAGCATTTCTTTCAACGCAGTCCCACAGTCCTACCCCATCAGAACACTTGCCACACAGTACTGGAGTCTTTCTGTACTTGTCTGTTGTCCTCAGCAACCTGTGAGATTCTTGTGGGCAAGATTTGTACTGATGGATCTCTGTACATCCTTCATTTTTTACACTGTGGAAGAAAACAAAGGAAATAAACAGAAAATTTTATTTGTATGCATGTTGAATTGAAAGCTTTGAGATATATGAGATATCTATGTACCCACAGTGAGGAGAATATATCCTGATAGCTATATTCATATTATCTATACCTGTCTATCTATCCTGATGAGAATACTCATCAGGCGATTGTTAAACCAGTTGGACTTTAGAGAAGATCAATCCTAGGGATATACACTTAAGTGTCATTTGTACATGCTGATATTTGAAAATGATAAGGATGGATAAGGTAAGTGAAGCTGAGATTTTAGAGAGAGAAGAGAGGGCAAGGAAGAAACCTGAGGAATTTGGACTTTCCTAATTCTTCGCTTCATCTCCACAGATAGAGCCAATTGCTCCTTCCTCCTATTTCAGATAGGTTCAGTCCTTCTCTAAGCTCTTGGGCCACATTTGGCCTTAGGGAAATTTAAGGAGCTCTGGATCTTATCTTAGCTTTCATTCATCTCTGCAGTTAATCCAAATTATAAACCCAGGACTGGGAAGTGGGTTGGAAGAGAATATCTCTGTCTTGTTCCTCAGGGCATCATCCTATATGGTAATCTCCCCACCATCTCAGTTCTAACCTGTCTTGGCCATGAGGTACACGTCTTCTACAATAGTGTGCAGAGCTGAGATAGAAGTGACTACATGAGACCAGGGTTAGACTGGTGGTCCCAAACAAAAGTAAAATCTGAATTTGATGCCAAACCTTAATACATGAATCAAAAACAAAGTCTTGGGTATGGAAAGCAATGGTTAATGTCAGTTCCTGACCCATCACAGCAGAAGGAACAAAACACAAATGTAAGCGTACATGAGAACTCCCAAAATCAAGAATCAGCAGAATTTACCAGTATTAATAAAAACCTGAGGAATTAGGCACCCTTATACCCTACTAGAGGAAGTTGGGCTTAAGTATCAACCATCTTGGAGGGTAATTGGGCAGTATATTTCAAAAGCATTAAAACATGTATATGATCCTTGATCCTGTCATTCCATATCCAACCATTTAATCCAAGGTAGTAAAGCATCTTCAGCATGGAGATTGAATTTGTAGGAATAATGACAGAAGATAAGATGGAGAAGAAAATGCAATCTCTCCATTAATAAGCTTCCAGATTTATATGCACATATAAATTATGACTCTGACACTGAAGGCTTGTTAAAATTGGTAAAGATTGGAGTTCTGTAGAAATTCCATCAGTCTGTGTGGAGAAGTAGCCCTTGTGTACAGAAAGTGTAATTAGTTGACCATTATTCAGTATTTTCTTTAGTGCATCCTGTTTGGTGTGGAGGCAAGGAGAGCTTTGGAGTAATTATCAAAAGCTGTGATAGAAGCAGAGGCCTGTAAGTTTCAGTTGCTCTTGAATGCCTGGAAAACTAATAGATTGATGTTTTAAAAAGATCAAACCATGCCCTGGCCGACCCATGAAATTTGAACATCAGGTGCATGAGATAACCAGACTTTAAACTATGTATTAGCCATCTTACCAGTAAACTTGGATCATGCATCCAACCATTTATTGCTCTGTGATTGCCCATCACAGAGGGTTTGTAAAATAATGTTATGTACTCATCTGGGGTCAATTAAATCATGGTGTACCATAGGTGTGATAAGTTATATTTCCGGTTAAGTAACATCAATGATACATACTAAAACTTCAGCTTATCTGCCGTACTTCTAAAATTTTAAAAGGCACAGAGGAGCCAAGATGATCAGTTTGATGTGCATATTGCCTTACAAAAGAGGAATTTTATACTCTGAATAATGTCACATTGTATTTGTCATCAGAATTGGTCCCAGAGAAAAGCATACCAGAATGTGTCAGCACCCCATGTAAGAGGACTGCCAGCTGCCCAGAATGAAGAGAGAGGATGAAAATTTCTTTAAGAATAGTGCTTTACACCTTCTTTGGCATTTCCATCTGAAAAATCTCAAAACATTTGACTAATTTAATTATATATCAGTAATTATGTTTTGTAGTATATTTCTTAGAGAGAAGGAAATGAACATTTATTGAGCACTTACCTCATGCCATACATTGTGGTAGCTGTTTGACAAGTGTAACAGGATGCTAAAATAGAACTTGACACCCTTGAGTTGATGGTGTCCCAAGCCAGACTAGTCTGACCTCTCATGATAACTGTATTTGCCAGGCTACTTCCCTGATTCAGCCTTTCTGAAAAGAATCTTATCATTTAGAAGTTAGGTCATCATCTGGACCTCCTTCTTTTGACTTCTTTCTTTTTATTTTTTGAAGATTGTATTTATTTATTTCAGAGAGAGAGAGAGAGAAAGACAGAGAACACAAGCCTGAATGAGGGGTTAGGGGGAGAAGGAGAAGCTGAGGAGATGCAGGGCTGGATCCTGGGACCCTGGGATCAGGACTTAAGTCGAAGGCAGATGCTTAAACGGACTGAGCCAGCCAGGTGTTCCAACTTCTAATTTCTTTTAACACTACCACCATTTTCTCCTTCTTCCAGACTGAAAAGTTTGGAGTTATCTTGGGCTCATCTGTGTATCGCATTATTTAACCCTGTGATTGCCGCAGCTGGTATATTCTACTCATTCTATCCAGAATGAAATGCAGAGAGAAAAAAAGATTAAGCAAATGAATAGAATATCAGTGATCTGTAGGACAAAAGTCTTCTTCAAATGGCTTCACATAGAAAGAGAAAGAGGTAACATTGGAAACTGTGAGAGCGATGGCTGTATTCCTGCTCTAGATTACAGTGATTTCAGGGGTTTTATACATATACCAAAGTTTTAAAAAATGAACATTTTAAATATGTGCATCTTATTATGTTAGTTGATTCTCAATAAAGCTGAAAGATTGGGAAAAAAGAATATATTTAAAGGTACATTCAACACTAACTCCTCTGTCATCTTCTTTCCCTACCCTATAATCTCTCCCTCAGGTATCTTTTTCTCTAGGATTGCCAGTCCAGTCTGAGCTGTGTGCAAGCTCTCTTCCCAGCCATTTTCATGGCAAAGAACCCCTTAATATACCCTAGCTCCCTCTGGCTACAGCATCAGGGACAGGGACAGGAACTAATTGAACAGTCCCTGCAAGCTGCTTTAAATGCAAAATAAAAATCAATAAAAACATTTTCACAGAAATCCTCAAAAGCTGTTATGAATTATGATACACATTATAAATAGTTTTTTGTAAAGACAAGTAAATCTAGTTAGTTAGCAATTCTGTGAAATAGTCATTTGGCAAATTGGTTTTCAGAGAATTGTTTTTTGGCAAATTGACAAAGAGCAGCCTGCCTGACATCAATGTCCTTCCTTTATCAAGGGAAACAGATTACTAAAAAAGAGTATTGTTTTTACATAATGTACAGTAAGAATCTTGTGTCCCTTACAGAAGATAGACTGTGAATTGGCCAAAGGAGAAGAGAATATATCATTTTTTGAGCAACATTCTCTTGCTTTTGAAATTATGCTTTCTTGATTTTTAAGATTTCTGTCTTTAAAGTTATGACTGGAGAGCTGAAGTACAAGACCTCATGATTCAGTGGAATGATACTAGAGTTTTGGCCATATCTAAATGTAAAGACATTAAAATGTCTTAGGAATTATGACCAAAACTGGTTGAAAAAATGAAGAGAATGCAGAATTCAAATGTACTTTAAAGAAGTAAATTAATTGGAAACAGTCTGGGTAGGGTTTTTGGAATTCTAGTTACCTAAATCGGGTAATAAACTTTGAGTATGGTTGCAAAGGAATTACAGAGAAGAATAAATTGAATCTAGGGATACAAGACGTGAAATCTGTCTCATCTAAGGATGAGTCTCTCTTGACTTGGTGTCTCTCTTGATTTGGGGTCCATAAAAAAGGCCCAACAGCCTATCAGAGCCTGTGGTACTATCATTTTGCATGAAGTGGTATAGAGATCCTATGTCCCAGTCTCATTTCTGCCTAAAATGTAAATAGCACTTGGTCTTATATATTTTCATGCAATCACTTCCAGTCTCCTAAGGTGGTAAAACAGTGTCTTGTAATCTGTTCTTGATCATGTGTGGCAGTAGTAGAATCATAGATATTTACAGCCCCAGATCCTATATTTTGTCTTGGATCTTTCCCAGATATGAAGGCTCAGCTTGCTTAAAACAGAAAGACTATTCCTCATCATAATGAAAGTACTCTCTCAATCCTAGGAATGGTTACAATTTAATGCAGAAATGGTGAAGCAAATCAACACATAGTCTAGTATTTTAAATGATGTTTAGGGATAAGATGATGTATGTTTGTTATTTAATATGTCACTAATGTTCAGGAAAATCTGACATATTAGTCAAACAAAAATCTAACTACAGGATAAAGTAGTAGCACTTTTAATAGTAACTGTCCACACTGCTATAGATAGTTTGTAAAAACAAATGCAGGTCTTATTTAACTTTTGACGGAATGGTAGATTAAAGATGAACTAAGCTATGCTATTGCTTTTATTCTTCTGCCAAGAAATCTCGGGGTCTCATACAGCTAACAATATAGTGAATCTAATTGAGGAAATAGTTGTAGATTGGGAAAATATCATGCAATTATCATTGACAATGGAGAGAAGCAATTTAGTAGTCACAAGTATAAGATGTTTTATTCTTACCCTTCAACAAGGTGTTCAGAAAGAAATTTTAACTTAGCATAGCCTAACAGAACCACAGACGACCCAGAAGGACAGTGGGCCACTGTTACCAGCCACTTGATTTGATAAGTACTTTGCAAGATAAAAAAAAAAAAAATGTTGAAATAAAATGGGCTAGCTAGTGTAGGTTAAAAGTTTTTTTCCAACAACAACAACAAAAGCCTGAGCTTTGTAATTTGTAAATGGTAATATTTATATAGCAGAACTTAGTAAGTACAACAGTTGCTTAAAGTGGTTTGCTGGAGCCTGTTGCAAAGTGGTCAAGGTTGAAGGTTCAGTATTTCATGAGTCACGTGGTACAGAGCCTCCTATCACTCAACTATTGCTATGATTTTTTTTCTCTTTTTAAAAATTTTTAAATTTCTTTTCAGTGTTCCAGAATTCATTGTTTATGCACTACACCCAGTGCTCCATTGCTATGATTTTGACACTTGTGCAGGCAAAGAAAGCAGGTATAGATGAAAAAGGCAGAATCAATTGAGTTATATTGAAATCCAATTACACAGCTCCACTGCTCTATTAATAGACCAAAAGAAAAATATCTCAAGCAATTGGAAAAAATAGTGATTACAAAAGAAGTAGAAATAAAATTATAAATGAAAAGGAAAAATTAAGTCTACTTCTGAAAATATTCAGAATGTATCTTCAAACAGTATGCAAAACTTCAGCTGGGGATTGCTTCAAAAGAATATCTAAGGGACGCCTGGGAGGCTCAGTTGGTTAAGTGGCTGCCTTCGGCTCAGGCCATGATCCCAACATCCTGGGATCAAGTCCCACATCGGGCTCCTTGCTTGGCAGGGAGCCTACTTCTCCCTCTGCCTCTGCCTGCCACTCTGTCTGCCTGTGCTCGCTCTCTCTCTTTCTCTCTCTCTCCGACAAATAAATAAAATCTTAAAAAAAAAAAAAGAATATCTAAAAAACTTACAAGGAAGGAAACCATCAATAAAAAAAAAAAGGTATCCTACTGAATGGAAGAAGATATTTGCAAATCATATATCCAATAAGGAGTTAATATCCGAAATATATAAAGAATTCATAAAACTCAACAGCAAATTATAATAATAACCAAAATAATAATAATAACCATAATCCTACTAGAAATGGGTGAAGGACCTCTAGACATTTTCCTAAAGAAGACATGCAGATGGCCAGCAGACACATGATAAGATGCTCAACATCACTAATCATCAGGGAAATGCAAATCAAAACCACAATGAGATATCATCTCACTCCAGTCAGAATAGATAATATCAACAAGACAAGAAATAATAAGTGTTGGCAAGGCTATGGAGGAAAGGAAACCCTCACGCACTGTTGTTAAGAATGTAAATTGGTGCAGGCACTATGGAAAACAATATGGAGTGTTCTCAAAAAATTAAAAGTAGAAATACCATATGATCCAGTTGCTGGGTATTCACCCAAAGAAAACAAAAATGTTAATTTGAAAAGATATGCCTCTCTATAGTCACTGCAGCATTATTTATAATAGCCAAGATATGGAAGCAACCTTAGTGTCCATTGATAGATGAATGGATAAAGAAGATGTGGTATATATATATATAGAGAGAGAGAGAGAGAGAGAGAGTGGAATATTACCCACCCATAAAAAAGAATGAAATCTTATCTTTTGTGACAACATGGATGGCCCTAGAGGGTATCACACTAAGTGAAATGAGTCGGACAGAGAAAGACAAATAACACTTGTGATTTCACTTATATGTGAAATCTAAAAAACAAAATATGCACACAAATAAAAAAACATAAGCAAACAAAAATAGAAATAGACTCATAAGTACAGAGAACAAACCATCTGTTGTCCTAGGGGAGAGGGGCAGGTGGATGGGCAAAATAGGTGAGGAGGATTAAGAGGCACAAACTTCTAGTCATAAAATAGATAAGTCTCTGGGATGAAAAGTAAAGCATGGGGAATGTAACCAATAATATTACAATAATGTATGGTGACAGATGGGAACTATATTTATTGACAAACTATGTTGTACACCTGAGACTAATATGAGACTAATATAACATTGTATGTCAACTATCCACTAATGCAAACAAACAAACAAACAAAACTATGTCATAATCATTGGCCAAATCTCCCAAGTTCAGAAGATAATGAAAAAAAAAATTTTTTATCTTAGTTACTATTAAAAAGATAGAAAATCTTTCTAACAACAGCTTACCAAAATTTTTTTTTTGTTTTTCCACTGACCTTAGTTAATAGCAGGTATCTATATAGTATCACAAATGGGAGTAATCTAATAGCTAACACATCCAAGAACGGATTGTTCTTATAATGTCATACTTTTAAATTTAACTACTAACATTTTTATTACCATCTAGAATGTTTATTTATACTTATTAAAATCAATTTTAGAGAAATTTACACATGGTTTTATCACAATCACACTTATGTATGTGAAAAGGAAAATATAAGCAAAATAAATTGTCATCCATGACTTTGAGCCAAATTCTTCTGAATCACCTTTTTGTCCACATTTTTCCAGACAGTGTCATTGCCTGTGCTATCAAAAGTATATATAAAAGAATGGTCAGTGGTGCTCTTCAGTTTAATCAGAAGGAAGTATCTGACAATTTGGTGTTTGATACCTTAGTGAAGCCTGATCTGTGCATGAAATGGTTATACCATCCATCATCTTGTTGCTTTGAATTTTCTCTCATCTACTCCAAGGATTTGGAGACTTCTTCTGCTTCCATTCCACTGCTTGAAGAGTGAGAGGCAATCCTTCTGCACTTATCTTTCTAACAAATGTAATATTCCCTTTATCTTGTGGGTATGAACCAACAATGTTATGAATAATAATTTTAATAATGAATTTTTTTGCTTTCTTTTTAAAATTTCATAATATTGTTTTTAAATTTTTTCAATTTATCTTTATCCCAAAAGTCAGTTTCATAATGGCAACAATTGACTCAAGCCTTGATTTTAGCTGGATATTCATTTTAACTCCTGACCATTTGGCATTGTCAGAATGTGTATTGGGTACAGCTCTGCCTTTTATGCCTCTTGTTTGCCATCTCAGCATTCATTTTCCCCTCTCTCTTTTCTTTATTCCTAAAAAATATATCCCTAGGTTGAGGTCTTTCCCCTTTCCCATAGTGCTCATAAGACTCAGAAGAGGCAGTTCCTACCCTCAGCTTCAAAGATGTACCTTATAGGTCTTAGGGAAATCCCACCCTTCTTGCCAATGATGGATTCAGAAATTAACATATACCAAATTCTAGCCAATAAGATGTGAGGGGGGATTCATCTGAAGGTATGGTGAAATATTTTTTCTTCTGTTTTAAGAGAAAGCCAGTGGAGGGGCGCCTGGGTGGCTCAGTGGGTTAAGCCTCTGCCTTCAGCTCAGGTCATGATCTCAGGGTCCTGGGATCAAGCCCTGCATCAGGATCTCTGCTCAGCAGGGAGCCTGCTTCCCCCTCTCTCTCTGGCTTTCTCTCTGCATACTTGTGATCGCTCTGTCAAATAAATAAATAAAATCTTAAAAAAAAAAATAAAGAGAGAGAGAGAAAGCCAGTGGAGGTCTTTCTGCCATTAAATGCAAAAAGGAAAGTAGACCCAACTGTTACCAGCCAGCATCCCACTGGCATGGAAGAAACTCGACTTAAGGTGAAATTGACAGGGCTGATAAAGAGTTCAGCAGAAGAGAAAGCCCAGAATTCTGAGGGTCACCATTGAGCCACTGGGTGAACCAACTCAGACCTATCTCTATCATTGAAGAGCTCTATCATTGCTCTTCCATGCATGTGAGCTAATGTACTTCCTTAAACAATACACAGACATTAAGATACTTATGGCTGAACACATTCTGTTTGATATAAACCCATTATTTTTGGCTGGTCAGAATGAAATTTTGGAATGCGTCCCATCATTCATTCCTATACATGAAAACATTTGAAATTATCAGCAAGAAAAATAAAAAATGTATCTGATGCTTTCTCTGGTTTTAGCAAGATGGGATCTAGCAGACATCTGTATTGCTGGAATCTGCCAGCAGTATTTAATCTTGGTCTTGACAATTAGATGATCTGATTCAACAGAGCAAATTAGTCACTCAGTCAGGGTGATAGGCTTGGCCTAAAAGTGCTTTGAGTTTCAGAAGTTTACTTTATCTTCACCTTGGTGAAACCATTGTTTGCACTATGGTGCAAGTTATTGTGGCTCTGATTCCAGTGATGTCTTTTGTAGCTTAAATAGTTGTATGAGATGATGCTGACTTATCTACTTTCAGATCCAATAACATTATGTCTTTTCTTACAGTACATGCAAAATCAGCCTTTACTTTCTGATTAAACTGAAGGAAACATTTTTATGATTGAAAGAAATTTTTGTTCTTTTGTTTCTTTTCCTATTTTTCCCCCTCTCTGTAGTTTATTTCATAAAGCAAATAGTTACTGATTTTCTGCTGTGTTAGACATTCAGTGGGTGAAGGAACTTCACTATGAATATGACCCATAACCAGCCCTCAAAACTCTCGTGCCTAGAGGAAAGTCAGGCATGGATGTGAAAGCACAGTGAAGGGGTGTAAGCCACATGCTGCAGAGGAGAGAGCAAGTAATTCTTCCTGATCTCATGAGATGCATTTTCCTTAAGTCCCTTCATTCTTGATTTAAGATCTTTTTTTAAATTTTGACTGAGGTTTTAACTACTGTCCATCTTCCCAAACCATAGCCATTGAGCTTGGTTTCTTTTATCAAAATATCAAAAGTAAGAACACCTGGGTAGCTAAGTCAGTTTAGCATCCAACTCTTGATTTCAAGTCAGGTCACAATCTGAGGGTTGTTGAGATCTAGCCCACATAGATAGCAACTGGGCATGGAATCTCCTTAAGATTTTGTCTTTTTCCCCCTCTCTGTAGTTTATTTCATAAATCAAATACTGACCCTCCCCCCATCCTACCATCCTAGTTCTCTCTCACTCTCTCTCTCTCAAAAAAAAAAAAAAAAAAAAAATAGACTCCTACAAAAATGGCATGAACAAGACTGAGGATTTCTGGGGGGAGGGTGGGTAGGGAGAGAGTGCTTGGGTTATGGACATTAGGGAGGGTATGTGATATGGTGAATGCTGTGAAATGTATAAGACTGACGATTCACAGACCTGTACCCCTGGGGCAAATAATACATACTATGTTGATAAAAATAATTAATAAAAAAATGCCATGAACACTTAATAAAGATTGCGATTGTATCTTGAAAAAGAAGACCTTCCTTGCTCCCTCTGGCTTTCTTCCAGAGGTTGGGGGTTGTGGAGGTTTGTAGGAGAGTAGAAAGTGGTCTGAGAACTGTGAAACCATGAATCCTTTGTGTTTCCTGGACCAGACTCATAGAAATGTCACTCTCTGCTTTATGCACATGTTCATGTTCCATCCCTTTTCTCCTTCTTGAAGATGAAAACTGTGAGAAGCCAGTCTATCCTCTTTAAATACAGGTAAAACCAGTGTCTGATTTTCTTCTGTCCTGTTTTCAAAGATTCAGCCACTGAAATAATAAAGATAGAGCATCTCACTTTCTGCTTTATGTGAAAGAGCATGAAAATAAATTACTTTTCCTGGCAAAATTCTATCCTGATAATCTTAATGGAGTGATGAGTTTAATTTTAAAAAGGACCATATATCTTGTCCTAGTAAATGGCCTGGCCTTCAGAGTCCTTTGAAATTTAACCTTAACTCATTCTTACTAGCTCTTATTTAAAATGAGTTCTGTGCTGTAGGATGTTGCTTCACTTTCTGTTATGTATACCTGTCTTTAATTGCAGTATCATTTTTCTAGCCGCCTTACCCAGGAATGACCAGTCTCCCCAGTACATGAGCTTTGCTAGCCAGTAGTGTTGGTACCCACCTCACAAGATGGGATCCTTTCCCTACTCTGGAAAGGTGTGATGGTCTGGTGATCAGGCATAAGCAAGCATATACCAGGCAGGAAGGAGTGACCATTGGTTGCAAATTGCTCTGGTGGATACAGAAGACCAGATCCAGGGATCTGGATGCTGGAGAGGGTATCATACTTTCTGACCTCCCAGGACTAAGATGACCTTCTGAACAGATAAACAAATCATAAACTCCCCTAACTGCATAGAGGAAGAGAGAGAAAAAAGAACACAATAATATTAATGAATCTTGCGCTTTGTGACAAGCGCAATGGTAGCCATTTTCATGTATTTATTAATCTTCAAGAGCTCCAAGGGCGCTAAAATGCCTCCTACCTACTGACTGGCAGAGCTTCGAACTGACCCAGAACCATCTGACACCAAATTTAACTATAAATTGGCCTTCATAAAGCACTCCTCTCTCTGTTTATCCTCTTCTTGAACCTCAGGCAGCCATGTTTATCCAGACCCTGCAAGTGTAAAATTGATGACATAATCATGTGATGGTGTCTATGGGACTATTACGGAGGATTAGGCTATTATCAACAAATCGAGGACTAGGATTGTTTTATCAGCATGAGAGTGTTTTCAATTAATTTGTAATTAAATAAAGGAAGCAATTTACTGGGTCTTGGAGAAGTCAGGGCTGGGGAAGTCTTATCTCATCAGTCTCAGCTGTGCATTCCTCCTGCGCCGCCTCATTGTTTAGATCACAGCAGTGATACATGATCTGACCTATAGGAGTAATTCAATAAAACATCAATATTTTCCTTCCTCCTTAACCCATGGTGCTACAGCAACTGGAGAAATCTGCCTAGAATGGCCTCCACCATGAGCCCATCAAGAGCTATACCTTTGTCCTACTATTCTCTCAGCTATTCCTGTCAACAGCCTGACCTTGTCAGAAATGACCACACTCGTTTTGTCTAGGTGGGAGACAAGTGGACTTCAGGGGTTCAAAGTAATTTAAATGTCTTTGTGTCTACATTTTCTGGGCACTCTGTTGACCTCTTTACAACTATGGTCTGATATAATCCCTTTGTAATCATCTTGCGAAGTGGGTACTATTATCTCCATTTTATTGGATGAGTAGATTTAGGTTAGTATGTGGCTGAGCCAGGAAAAGTACCTAGTTCTGCAGCATTTGCAGGGCCCAGAGCTTTTCCTTCCACACTGCTCAGCCCAGGTTTATGTAAACTGTGAAAGGTGAAAATGTGGCTGGTCCTTCCACATAACCAGAAGATATTGTAGTCATTTCTTTATAAGTTTTCCTTTTATTCATGGTATCTTTTTTTTTAAGTTTCTTTTTTTTTTTAAATTCCAGTTTGTTAACTTACACTGTAATATTAGTTTCAGGTGTACAATATAGTGATTCAACACTTCATACAATATCCATGCTCATCACAGGTGCATTACTGATTCCTTATCACGTATTTGACCCATTCCCCCTACTCACTTCCCCTCTGGTAACCATCAGTTTGTTCTCTATAGTTATAAGTCTGTTTCTTGGTTTGCCTTTCTCTCTCTTTTCTTTCCCTTTGTTCATTTGATTTGTTTCTTAAATTCCACATATGAGTAAAGTCATATGGTATTTGTCTCTTTCTGACTGACTTACTTCGCTTAGCATAATACTGTCCAGTTCCATCCATGGTGTTGCAAATGGCAAGATTTCATTCCTTTTATGGCTGGGTAATATTCCATTGTGTGTGTATAAATATACATATACACATTCATATACATTTACAACCACATCTTCCTTATCCATTCATGGACACTTGGGCTATTTTCATAATTTGGCTATTATAGATAATACTGCTAAAATATCGGGGTGCATGTTTTTCTTTGAATTAACATTTTTGTGTTCTTTGGACAAATACCTAGTACTGCAATAGCTGAATTATAGGATAGTTATATTTTTAGTTTCTTGAGGAACCTCCTTACTATTTTCCATAGTGGCTGCACCAGTTTGCATTCCCACCAGTAGTGCAGGAGTGTTCTCCTTTCTATACATCCTTGCCAACACTGTTTCTTGTGTTGATTTAAGCCATTCTGACAGGTGTGAGCAGATATCTCATTGTAGTTTTGGTTTGCATTTCCTGATGATAGGTGATGTGGAGCATTTTTTCATGTGCCATTTATCCATCTGCATGTCTTCTTTGGAAGAATGTCTATTTATGTCTTCTGCCCATTTTTAAATTGGATTATTCCTAAAATTTGTATGGAACCACAAATGACTCTAAATAACCAAAGCAACCTTAAAAATGAAAAACAAAGCTGGAGGCATCACAGTTCCATACTTCAAATTACATTACAAAGCTGTAGTAAACAAAACAGCAATGTACTGGCACAAAAATAGACACATAGGTGAATGGAATAGAATAGAAAATCTAGAAATGAACCCACAACTCTGTGGTCAACTAATCTTCAACAAAGCAGGAAGGAATATCCAATGGGAAAGACTGTCTCTTCATGGTATCTGTTGGCACAAAAACCTTAGGACTTGGCACAGATATTTCAGTAAACATATGCTAAATAACAATAATGATTATTGTAACAGCAACCAGATGAACAAATACAAACCTGACTGCTTACCAGGTTTTAGGGACCCTTCTCAATGCTTCACTCATTAAAGCCTCATAAAAATGCTAATGAGGTAGATGCCTATTATTATTCCTGTGTTATAAGTGAAGAAACATAGTGAGTTATTATTTATCACTAAATATTTATCCTTTTATCATTAAATAATTGTTATTTATCTTTTAAATTCTCACTAATAGTTAAGATTTTTTTTTATATTGGCATTTATAGTTCCAGTACTGCTTTTGATGTGTGAAAGTTTTACCCTAACCAGCCAATCCTCCAACACAAGCAGGGTATCCTACAATTGAAGTAATTGTCACACTGTCTGCCTGGAGGTAGCAACAGATTCCACAGGTTAAGGGCTCAGTTCTACAAGACTGCACTGCCAGACTTATCATTTTTGCTTCTGACCTACCAGTTACAAAGTGGAGGTTCCAAAGACCCCCTCCTTATGTTTGATTAATTTACTAGAGTGAGTCACAGAACTCAGAGACACATTTTACTCACAAGATTCTTGGGTTTCTTATAAAAGGGGTATAACTCAGGAAGATGGAAAATATACATAGAACAAGATATGAGGAAAGGGGCATGGGCTTCCATGTTCTCTCTGGGCCCTACTCTCCCAGTACCTCCACATATTCACCAGTCCTGAAGCTCTTCCAAACCCTGGCCTTTGCAGTTTTCATGGAGGTCCATGTTTACAGTAAGGTAAACATGTAAGGAGGTTACATGCAGTTTTCATGTTTACAGAAACATGATTGATTAAATCTACTGGCTCTTGGTGATTGAACTCTGTCTCTATCTAGCTCCTTTCCACTCCCCAGGAAGTCAGAGGGTAGGACTGAAAATTCCAACCCTATAATCACAAGAATTGGCTCCAGGGGCAACCAGCTCCCATTCTTAGGTGCTTTCCAAAGGTTACTCGTTAACATAACAAAAGACACTTTATTTCTCTCATCACAGGGAATTCCAAGGATTTTAGGAGTTCTTGGTCTGGAGAAGGGACAAAGATCAAATATATATTTCTTAATATAAGCCACAATATCACAGCACCCTTGCTTGACCTAAATGTCTGGTAGACACATTTACTATGCAAGAAAAGCTAAGGATGAGAGACTCTTAACTATAGGAAACAAACTGAGGGTTGCTGGAAGGGAGGTGGGTGGGTAGATGGGGTACTTGGGTGACCGGCATTAAGGAGGGCACATGATGTGATGGGCACTGGGTGTTACAAGCAACTGATGAATTACTGAACTCTACATCTGAAACTAAAGATGTATTATATGTTGACTAATTGAATTTAAATGAAAATTTTTCAAAACAAAACGCTAAGGAAAAAGTGGAAATCCCACACATACAACTGGGGTGGGGGTGACTGTATTATTCTCACTGCTCTGTTGGATGACTGCACTTTGCTTGGGTTTGATTAAGTTGCATGTACAGATTATAATGTCTATATTGATCTCACTTAGCTTTCTACCACAGTGCTATAAATTTCACTTGTAAATTGACGTTAAATTGTCGTCTTTGGGTACAGTCTTAACAACAGACTTCGAAGGTAGATGCTGGTGCTTTTTTTTTTTTTAAGATTTTATTTATTTATTTGATAGACACAGATCACAAGTAGGCAGAGAAGCAGGCAGGGAGAGAGGAGGAAGCAGGCTCCCCGCCGAGCAGAGAGCCTGATGCAGGGCTCGATCCCAGGACCCTGAGATCATGACCTGAGCTGAAGGCAGTGGCTTAACCCACTGAGCCACCCAGGCATCCCGATGCTGGTGCTTCTTAAGCATATTTGTGTTTTATGGTTTTCATGGGTTGCCATCCCCCATGGTGGAGAGTAAATGTTTATAAACTGTTTTGCAAGTTCTATTTTATCATCATTTGTCTTGAGAAACAAATTCAGTTTTAATATTTCATTAAACTTGCACTCCCATTTTTTTTAACTTAAGTGCTATTGATGGGTTTAGTACAAAATAAGAAAGTATTGCCAAACAATAAAATAGTTGTAAACTTCTGCAAATTGTAGACTACTGTAAATAACAAAGCCACTATAACAAGAGAACTCAGACAGCTCTCTCTACTGTATGACAAGACTGTCAGGCCTATATTTCTTGCACATATTTCAGGTTCATGTACTCATTATTTCCCATGTTTCTACTGATTTCTACTATTTCCCATGTTTCTACTCATTCAAGATGACTTTCCATCATTTTCTAGTAGTAGTCTTGAGCATCTCTTAAGTCATGGCAAAGGGCTCTGGGGTCTATCAGCAAACACCTTGTATGCTGTCCTAGGAAAAGGGAGTGTTACATTGTACAAAGGAGGCTCAGGAAAAGAGAGGTAGGTCATCGCTAGTGTCTTTTAGATTTTAATATGTATTAAGGTGAGACCTCTGTTTTTTAACCAAGTTTCTCACATATTACTAAATGAGACCAGATATAGGAAGAAAAGACATGGAAAAATCTATGAATAAGAAGAGGATGTCTACCAAACTTATCCTAGTTTACTTTAATAAAATAACTAAATGTCATTGAAAAAAAATCTGGAATAAATACTAACCCAGACAGGATGCTGGAACAATAGGTGTTGATTGGGACTGTTCTGTGCAACCCAGGTGAATAGTCAGATTCCCTTTAAAGCCCCTTACAATCTCGGGTGACTCCAATATGATGCTAAGTGAGTAAGACAACTGCTCACGTCACTGTAATTTCAAGACCTGATGTCTAGAGTTGTTGAGTCCTGAAATGACTAGAGTCTTCCTCATTAACATTCAACTTCCATTTGTTCTTTCAATATTTATTAAGCCCCTGATGAATAAGAGATTATTGAACTAATTCCTTGCCTTCAAGGAGCTCACAGCATAGCAGGAGAATCAGGAAAAAAAAAAAATCTAACAATTAGAGTGCTGCTCACTGTTGAGACCTGTCACCATTTATTAGCAGGTTGTTTTATATATATGTATATATACATATATATATACATATCACTGGTAGGGTCTTTATCCCATTACTTTTGATGAATGCAGGACCCAGCCTAGTACCTGGTGTCAATTTAAGAATTGAATGAAGTCCTACATTAGAGATAAACCTGGGTGACTTGGTATCACAGAGGATAGACATAAATGGGATAGGAGATCAAGATGGCTACTCAAGGGGCACCTGGATGGCTCAGTGGGTTAAAGCCTCTGCCTTCGGCTCGGGTCATGATCTCGGGGTCCTGGGATCGAGCCCCACATCAGGCTCTCTGCTCAGCAGGGAGCCTGCTTCCTCCTCTCTCTCTCTGCCTGCTTCTCTGTCTACTTGTGACCTCTGTCTGTCAAATAAATAAATAAATAATCTTTAAAAAAAAAAAAAAGATGGCTACTCAAATAGGGAACAAATGAGCTGAACTCGAAGGGCAAGGAGGACTCAGCAAGTTGGGAAGGGCAGGAAGGTGCCTTCCACACAGGGAGAATGACGTGTGTGAATGCACAGACACAGGAGACACCAGATACTTGGGGAAGTTACTCTGAATGACAAGGCAACAAGGTGGAATCATGGCAGGAAATGAGGCTGTGGGTGGGGCTGGCTAAAGCTTGGGAATCTGGATCAACCCTAGTCAGGAGGAAGTCACAGTTGTTGTGGAATCCCACTCAGATTTAAATTGCTTTTCTGAGAATCTGAAGCTCCAGTTACACCCAAGTGTCCCAGGTTCTAAAGAACAGTGATGTAATCAAGAGAGGAGTCCAGAATCAACTTGGCTATTAACTCTTGGAAAGAAAAGGATCAGCCCCTTCTCAAGCTCAATGGTAGCAGAGCTTTTACAGGAGTCCAAAGGCTCATTCATCTCAGGGCTGCTGTTACATTTGGGTCAGTGATGGTGGAGAGCCTGCTTTCAAGCACTCAGCCTCTCCCTATAAAGAAGTAAAAAATGGAAGTAATTAACTACTTAAATCAAAAAGTATTAAAAATGGGTCTAAACTCTTTAGATTTTCTTTCCCAACATATCCCCTGCAAATTGCCTTAACTTTCCAGTATACTTTCCAGTATACTTTGGGCATATCCATCCCCCCAAGGAAGAAAGTTTGGCAGGCTGGAAACAGCTAGGTTCATTGGTGATTGCAAGCAGTGGGGATTTCTTATGACTTTGTGTGAAAGAGTATATCGGTGTGGAAGAGATGGGGAGGAGGTAGCATAAAGCAGAGACTGAGAACATCTGTCTTTCTGGCAGTGGCTTATTTTGTCCACACTACTTCTGAAATACCTAACATTTTTCTCCTGGTGTTATCTCTTGCTGAGACTATTATGGCAGTTCCCCTGTTAGAATTTCCATCTCTGGTGTCTAACCATTGTTAGGGGGTCAATTCCCATAAACTACAATCTCACTATTTTTTTAAAAGACTTTATTTATTTATTTGAGAGAGAGTGAGAACCAGAGAGATTACAGAGGCAGAAGGAGAAACGGACTCACTGTTGAACAGGGAGCTCCATGCGGGGCTCAATCCTAGGACCCTGGGATCATGACCTGAGCCGAAGGCGGATGCTTACCCGACTGAGCCACCCAGGTGCCCCTACAATCTCACTATTAATGACACTTCAGCCTCATCTCCCACTCCTTCTTACCTTCACTCAACTTCCCCCGAGCCAGATTGAGGCAATTATTGTTCTCCCAACATATCCTGCACTTAACCACTTCTATATCTTTGCTCTTACAGTTTTCTCTGCCTGCAGTGCAGACCAGGTTACAGTTCAAACTCTTTGAAAGTCTCCCTGATCTTTTAGCTAAAAGGAACTCTTCCCTCTTCTCAACTCCCATACCAGTTGACCTGTGCTTCCTTTTGGCGCTTAACACTTTCACCTTATATTAGGGCTATTTATATACCAAGCTTATTTTGTTGACCTTTCCTTGAAGTCTATGCCTCACCCATGTTTGTATTCCTTAGACTTCTATCACAATGCCTGATTCATGGTGGGAAGCCAATGAATGAATGAATGAACCTACAGTGTGGGGGACCTTCCTCTGCCAAAGAGGTGTGTAAAACTGATGGCATTTCTGAGCAGAGACAGTCACACTACAGGGCCTCTCCCTCCCCAGCTGCTGGCTTATGGGGTACTAAAGTCCCCAGCTGCAGACAGCTGTACCAGTTGGGACCAGCTGAACTTCTAGCTGCATCCACAGAATGAAAACACTCATATAAGGGTGAGACTTGTCTTACTGATGACAAAGTTAGTCTTAAGTAGTTGTGTCCCTGGGAAGTCTATCCACATTTCTCAGGCTTCTTTCAGGGTGGGCTTCAGGGCATTAGTACCACTTGTTAGCTACAGTCTGCTTAAGTGCTTTGGTCTTATTTCTTTGTTCCCTCAGTAAGGGAAATCCTGCATTTCTAGGCCCTTGGATTTTTTGGATTCTCTGCAGACAGTGGCTGGTGTTGTGATGAGCCTAGTGGGAACACCTGTTACAGCAAAGGATTATTATTTACTTTAACTTTGCCCTTTACAAAAAGAACTTTAGGAAGATTACCAAAAAAAAAAGGACATAGCACAAAGATGTTTTTTAAAGTGAAAAAAATTAATGCAAAGGAAGACGAGACATAGAACAATTAAGATAATTAATGATTAATATAGAAAATGATTGATATAGAACATGAAGGCCAGAAGGCCCTGTATGTGTATTACAGGTTTACTGCAAATCAGACTCTAAGCTTCCTAGAAACTAGGAAAAAAAAGGAAAAAGAAAAAAAGATAGGGAAAGATATTCAATTACAGGAATCACAGTGTCTGTAAGATAAGAATAAACCAACTTTTCAAATGGGGCTTCTCTCTCCCTCTGCTCTAAGAAATGTTATTCTGCACATTCTATGGAAAAGTGTCCTTCACGATGCACTGATACAGATACAGTTCTTAAATGTCTTAAAGAACATTGAAACACAGCGGCAGAGTCTGAGCCTGACATAAATCTGATGATGGGCAGAAGATCCCCATGAGAAAGAACTTCTGTAGATACCAGTGATTTCCTTCTGCTCCTTACAACAAATATATCCAACAAATATTTCCATTTGAAATTGAATAGCTGCTACTCAGTGTCATCCAGGGAAAGTGTTTCAAGGAACCAGACTATAGCAGAATATACTAAAACCTAGCGAGGCCATGGTCATTGTCCCTCTGATACCAAAAGAGGAGGGAAGCTTAGTCGAAAGCTTGGTTAATATCACTGGAACCAGGAAGGCAGTGAAATCCAAATGCACAACTTGAACAAATGAGGGGGCAAGTCTTAATAATAGCTAATTCTTAATCTCCTACAGTCAGGGCAGCCATCACTCTGGTTAGTGCTGAGTCTCTTACAGTTATCCTGGGAACCCAAAACTACTACCTCAACAAAGTATTCTGGCCCTTTTTCCAGACAGAGGTACATTCTTGTCACATAGAGGGAAAGAGGTACCATGTTGGTGTAGTAGAAGTAAACTGGCAATGGCTGTTATCCTTTGAGCCACATTCAGTAGTCTCCAAATGGTAGGATCCAGAATTAGGAAAGGCTCTTATTAAAATGAAATTATTTTATGAATTACCTTCCCACAGAGAAATGATAGTTCTCCTTAATGATTATGAAAGTGGAGACCACCATGTGGGGAAAAAATATCATTATTTGTGTATTTAGTATGTACTAGCACCTATGCAAAGGGTAGGTTAAATAATCTAAGAAATGAATTATTCTAAACAGTAGGACTAGAATTATGAGTGGCAGGAACTAGGTCTAGGTTAGTATAAAGGGTACTTTTAAACATAATTCAAGCTGTCAAGGAGCTGCTTTAGAAAGAGGGGATGTCTGAGTACAGGCTGGTCAATGATTTGCCAGGAAATTATGCATCAGTTAAAAAAATAAAGAACACACGCCTGTTTTGTGTGTCTTGAGTTTGAGGAGTTCTTTATAGATCCTGGATATCAGCCCTTTGTCTGTAGTGTCATTTGTGAATATCTTCTCCCACTCCGTGGGTTGCCTCTTTGTTTTGTTGACTGCTTCCTTTGCTGTGCAGAAGCTTTTGGTCTTGATGAAGTCCCAAAAGTTCATTTTAGCTTTTGTTTCCTTTGCGTTTGGAGACATGTCTTGAAAGAAGTTGCTGTGGCCAATGTCAAAGAGGTTACTGCCTATGTTCTCCTCTAGGATTCTAATAGATCTTGAGGCAGGGGCCTCAAGTTGAGGTCTTTTATCCATTTCGAGTTATCTTTGTGTATGGTGTAAGAGAATGGTCGAGTTTCATTCTTCTGTACATAACTGTCTAATTTTCCCAGCACCTTTATTGAAGAGACTGTCTTTTTTTCCGCTGGATATTTTTTCCTGCTTTGTTGAAGATTATTTGACCATAGAGTTGTGGTTCCATATCTGGGCTCTCTACTCTGTTCCACTGGTCTTTGTGTCTGTTTTTGTGCCAGTACCATGCCTGGGGGACTCAGTTGGTTAAACATCTGACTCTTGGTTTCTGTTCAGGTCATGATCTCAGGGTCACAGGATGGAGCCAGCATGGAGCCCTGAGTCAAGCGTCAGGTTGAGCTCATGCTCAGCATGGAGTCGCTTGAGATTCTCTCCCTCCCCTTCTGCTCCTCCCCACCTCAAACAAATAATAAGATCTTAAAAAAGAAAAAAAAAGGATGTAGTGGAGCCCTGGGCTAATGGGGGTGGGTGGTCAGTATCCAGAGGAAGGGAAGACGGAAAGTCTGGCCTTGAGCAGGAAAACCAGAGAGACAAGAAAGATGATGTGGTAAAGGTCCATAATGGAACTCTTGGGAATAGGCAGAGACAAAATAGGATTTTATGAAGCTTTGTCAGGTAGTCTGTGATGTTTACCCTCTTCCCCACCACCTCGCCTGTCAAGTCTTTACCTGTACAACCTTTACAATTGTACAACAAGCCTTACCTGTACAATAGGGTCTGTTCTGGAGATGCAGTGACTTACCAGACTGTGCAGTGAGGGGGCACAGAGACAGACCCACCGCCTCTGATTTGCACCATCATCAACTCATTCAAGCTAACAGCAACTTCACGGGGCTTGCCAACCTCGCCACCCAAGGCCATCCTGCTCTCCTTTGCTCTCTCTCCTGTGTGAACCCCTTGTGGCTTTTACAGAATCTGTGTGGTAATTTTATTTATTGCCTCGGCGTTTTCTAGGCAGAGAATCTGGAATTAGAGTGACCTTTCGCCCACAGCAGCTGCTGATTTATCACAGAATCTGTTCAAGGCTTGTCCAGATGTTCCTGACATGAAGTTATTTAATTTGAAATTGGCTCAGCTGGAAAATTAGGTTAAGGGTTTTTATAGTCACAATACAAGGCAGAAATTTTACCCTTCTTTTATAAACCCAAGGTGCTGGTGGTACAAACCACATTTCAAAGAAGTTAAAATTCCGGACCAGGCAATATTACATTGTACCTGGAGAAAGACAAAAGGTGGGAGGAAAATTCAGTTGTTCTTGCCAGGAGACTCACCTCTGGGGCCTCAAGAATGGCTGCCAGAAGCTGTAAAGAGCCTACAGATGTGTGGGAGCCTCAGCAGAGCCCAGGTGAGAAAAGGGGCAATCCCCTGACACAAAGAGGGAGCATGTTCTTTTGCTCCTCACCTCTACCCTTAGCAGCAGAATCACTGCTATTGATTCTGCCTGCTAGGTCAGACTTTCCATCATTAGGTGGTCCAGGGTACCTGTCAGAGTCCCTGACCCATTTAGCGGTATGTAAAAGTTTCAGAGCCCTCACCTTGTCCTGGAACCCTGCCAGGAGAAGGTGGGTGGTAGTTGTTGCCGCTAGGAGAAGCAGTTTGCTGTGTTAGGAGGAGGCATGAGTCAAGTTTCTATTCATTGTCAGAAAATCGGGCCTCTGAAATGAGGATGACTCAGAGTTGAAGCAGAGCCTAGGGTAGAAGCCATCTCAATCTGGCCTCCCCCAGGTAGAAGCAGAAGCTGGGGGAGGGGAGCCTCAAGGAAGCACGGCCTTCATTGAATCTAGTGCTTTAAGAGAAACAAACTGGAACACATCTGGGGAAGAACCTCAGACCTTATGACAGGAAGGAAGAAGTGGCTAGAGAAGAGAAGTTCTGGCTGAAATGTCAGATCAAGTGGGATGGGACAAATTATTTCAAATACCAAAAGACAGCCTGACTTGTTCTGTGGGGGCAAGGGGGCAAGGAGGAAATCAGGGTTTGGCAAATGGAAACAACAGAGAGGTAGATTCTGAGGTTAATGTAAAAAAGAATAAGGTCATTCCCTCTTTCCAGAGCTACTTGGATAACCACTCAACAAATGTGTGAAATGGGGATCAGGATGAGGATTTTCCCTAAAAGACCTTTCAAGTCCCTCAAATCTAAAATTCTAGACTCAAGTCTACTCTTAAAAAGTTTTCTACCTTTTATGTGAAACTACCCACCTCACTCTAGTTATTTGATAAGTTAAAAATAACAAAAACCCTTCACTGGAACATTGAGAGAGTATACAAGGCGCCATGTGTGTGTATTTCAAAACTTTCAGAATGACAATTAGTGCAAAATATGTGTTTTTCATTTAATTATATTAAGGGGCGAGTTAGGCAAATTATGCAAACTGAATGAATTGGATAGTGTGGATATTTTGAAATATTTACCACAATTCTGTAGCCAAGGAAGATTCCAGTTCCTGATTCTTATTCCCTTGAACTTTTTGCATCTGGATTTATTTATGCTGGAAATGATACCCACTTCCTAACCCACAATTCTTCATGGTAACAAACCCATCACATCCACCTACGACAAATGACTGCACCCCAACCTTGGTCAAGCTAGTGAGTCAGAGGTTCTTTTCACACAGGGGTTGAATCTACCAGAAACTACCATTCTTTATAGAGTGCATACAACTAAGCTGTGTCTTTATTAATTAAAGCAGTAAGATGAAAATGTGGACTGTAGGGGGAATCATTCATTATCCAGAGTATTGTCCGTACTTGCCAAACATCTGGATTTGGTGGAGAAACACATGAGTGGTTCAACTGAATTTTTCTTTCTCATTTGGATGTTTTGGTGTCATGTAGGCCCAACCTCAGTCAAGGAAAAACTTTGGAGAAAAACTTGGCAGAAAAAAAAGCAGAATGACTTAATGATAGCATAACAGTCTAAAAAGAATAGAGATTTTTTTTGTTGATGATCCCTATGATGCGAGAAGACACTGGGAAAAAAAAACTTTTCTAAATAACTCGGTGAATAATGACCAGGCAACAGAAAATAATGAACTAAGCTTTTAGACCTCTTACAGAACTCGGGTGAATGATTGGTCAATTAGGAAGCCATGAAAATGGTACAATGTACAACGAACTGTGAATTATTTTAGCAGATATTCTTGGAAATCCTGAATCATAAACCATGTTACGGAGCATGAAAAACTGTATGGAATCAACCACTTATCTTTCTGAAGGCTGATGAAGACTAGAGAAGACTCCCAGGAATCTAGCTAATAATAAATACCATAAGACCAAGTGAGAAAAGGAAGAAAGGGATTCCGAGTAGTATTTTTCATTAGAACATGGCTCCTTAGTTATTGAGGATAGGTGAGCCCTGCCTCCTAGCAGGCCTCTCAGGGGCTCGTGAAAAGGGAAAGGGTATAGGATGTGTGTGTAAATGCATCTCAGGGCAAATGAGACTCTTAAGGCATGACAATTTAATTGGCACCAGAGTTGTGCAGCTCTGCTCAGAGCAAGGAAGTCTATAACATTATTATCCCTTTTTCATTTCTCCCCTCTCCTGGTCTTTCCTACACCACCCCCAAGTTAGTGAGGTTCTTAGGTACCCTCTCCACTCCTGGTCTGGAAGTTGGGAACCTTAACTGTTGGTTTTTGCCATACCCCACCCTGACAAACTGTACACTTAACTTCTCTGGGCCTGTTTTCTTCTTCTGTAAAATGGGAGTATTTGATAATATTACCTTCATGCCTGCATCTAACAGCAAGATGTTAAATTCCACAAGAACTAAGCAATTATTAGATAAGCAGCATTTGGAATGTTTAAATTCATTCACAAAGTGATGTTTCTTACTAAGCACTAGGATCTGAGTGCCATCCCTAAGATCAGACATTGGGCTGTGAGGTAATAGGCAAAGAGACACGGGGAGAAGTACTAGATGCAGTGTTCTTTAAAAAAGATTAATGGAGCATGCAAATGGTACCAGGCTAGAAGAAGCAGATCCCAGTGTGGGCAAGCATTAAACACATGAATGATATTAAGAGATTATAGAAGTATGGGTGGAAAAGAATGAAATAGGATTCAACTTGGAAAAATGCAAAGTAATGCATTTGGGAGCAAGTAACCAAAAACATATGAGCTTGCAATGTTTTGTGGCAACAGAATTAGCTGGAGACATAATCATCATGCCAGTGAATGGAAGATGGATGATCTCTGCACCCCTAGGGAAGGCCACACTTGGAATTCCGAGTTCAAATCTCTCCCTTGGAAAGTAAGGGATGAGAAAGAAAAATGAGGAGGTCAGGAAAGTGCAAAACCAATAATAGATAGTTAAAGGTGGTTGATTTGAGGTGAAGTTTTTACAGTTTCACAGAATGTGCTGGCTGATATCCGGCTATGGTAGAAACATAGAGCATTGAGAATCTCAGTTTATCTGACATGGGATCAGAGACTATTAGGTAAGAAGGTGCCTAGAAACCTAGAAGGTGCCTTAGAAATCTACTCTTTCCCTCCTCCATTTTGTAAATGAAAAGACTCAAATAGGGGCACCTGGGTAGCTCAGTGGGTTGAGCCTCTGCCTTCAGCTCAGGTCATGATCTCAGGGTCCTGGAATCGAGCCTCTAATCGGGCTCTCTGCTCAGCGGGGAGCCTGCTTCCCCCTCCCCCTCTGCCTGCCTCTCTGCCTACTTGTGATATCTCTCTCTGTCAAATAAACAAATAAAATCTTGGAAAAAAAAGACTCAAATAGTTCAAGAAAGAGAATAGTTGACTAAAGTGTTGTCTCAAGCAATAGAAGCAAATATGAAACCTCTGGGCTTCTTGGTTATTAAGCCCCTAACTGGATAATCTCTAAATGTAGCATCACTTTTGTGTCTTCTTGTCCATGAGCAAAAATTGCATTCTTTCTTCTGGCACCTTTCCCTCAGGTTCTTCTCCCTGGTCTGCCCTTCTCTAATGAATACCTCCTCCCCATTTATGTTTCCCCTATAAATAACTATCCCCTCCTCATCCTACAGGGCAATATGAGAGGAAACCACCTTCTCCTTCAGAAACCTCTCTACTTCAGTCAGAATTATTCATTTTCCCTCCTGCCTGTTCTCTTGGGTCTTGGATTTTTAAACGTCCACGAGGACAGTGATCACAATGCATTGCAACCCTGTGTGCAAGCAGCCTTCTCAGGAGGTGATCAAGCTTGATTACCCTCCCCCCCCCCAGTAATTGTCATCCCACATGGACCTCTGGGTTCTACAAAATGAGTCCAGCCTCTTATAGCATGTGAACTCTTTATTTGAAAACAACTCAAATTCTTTCCAAAGCCTCTTTTCTCTGAATCTTCCAATTATTCAACTGCTCTTCAAATGACAAGGTCGAAAATTCTTTTACCTTCTTGATGGTTCTGGATCTGAAACATCTTGGGGTTTCTATGTTTTCGTTAAGTTTAGGTCTTGGGAGTAATCCGGCCAGCCTGCTATGATTCAACCCACACTAAACACAGCAAACTATCACCTCTCTAGAGACACAATGGATTTGGGGAGCTTTATTTGTGTGCTTGTTTGGGGTATCCATAATGTGCCATTGGCCCATGTTTAGCTAAATAATAACTAAATCTCTACAAAGTATGGGTTTGAAGAATATTTCATGAGACCCTTTTATAAGTGACAGAAACAATAAGCAAAGACTGCCCTCAACTACAAATGTCCCCACTTAGGCAAATCTGCAGGTGTTGCATGGGCCATTTCCTCCCTCCCATCTTCACAGTTGTGATGCTTCATCAGCCAGCTGGCAGCTGTAGCAGCCTTCTCAGAAGGTAATCACAGCAAGGTACCAGGGACAGCCCATGAAGTATGCTTCAGCAAGAGGAACTTCTTTTGTTGATGATCCCATTGAATTAATATTAGCAGCAGTGTGGGAGAGAAGATGAGAGAAAGGAAGGAGCGATTTTTTAAATTATGAATTAGCTTATACAGATACAGAGGGACATGTGTACAGCCAAATAGACACTTGAAAACAAAACTCTCACATTCCATTAGAACCACTTAGTGCAGAAGAGCAGACCACAAGTGCTCTATCACCTGGATAGAGCGGTCAGGCCTCCTCTTGAATGGGAATTTCCTCACTTGACAGATGTGGATTGAGTGTCTGTTAGCTAACATTTTTCCTCTAATTACTAATTACACCAGAGAAAGGGGCTTTATGGCCGGAGTCCTGGAAATGTGAAATGTGATCAGTAGAGCTTTGCAGTAAAGATGGAAGATTGATGTGTGACGTCAGACAGCTGGCTAGGAGGCCCATGGGCCAGGAGGCCAGCAGCTGCTCACAGCGGATTTGAGAGGGTGGGGGAAGGATCCGGGGAAGGGAGGGGTTAGAAAAGGATCTGGGAGAGAAGAGATAAGGAGAACGATGTTAACAATTTTGTTTCCCCCTCCTCCTCTTCCTGTCATTTCAGATAAGAGCACATTAACCCTCCAAATTTGAGGCTGTAGCCAACAGGTGGCAAGGCCCATCCCTACAGAGAAAGCAGCTGCTGGAAGTGAGAAAGGGTGCCAGGAAGAGGGAACTTCAGGTGGGAATCTGCCCAGAGCAGTTAACCTTCACCCTAAAACATACTCCACCCTTCTCCCACCACTCACAAAGGAGACCACGACCCTGGCGGGTTACACACTTAGAACACTCCCTAGAGCAGTGGTGCTAGATGGATCCTCCAGAGGCCAGCTGTAGTGGAATCTGCTGAGCTTTTGGTTAACAACAGAGATTCCTGGACCCCAATCCAGGCCTCCAGAGTCTGAAGGTAGGGTAGTTCAGCTCCCTAGTCTCTCTCTCAACCAAAATCCCATCGATTTTCTCCTTTGCACATAAATCTTTATCTGAAAATATAACATCCATTTTATTTATTTCCTGTCTTCCCCATGCTCCCAGAAGTTCCAAAGGAATAGGGACTATCCGCTCACAACAGTACCTAGCATGTGGGAGGTGCTCAATAAATATCTCTTGGATGAATAGGTGAGTTGAAGGGAGATAGGGAAGGAAAAGGAGGTTCAGAATGCCTGTCCTGGTGAATAACTTAGCCAAGCTGAGCCCAGTTCCTATGTTTTAGGATCCTCAGGCAGCGTGAGTTGGGGTGGCAGACAGGAAAGAAGGAGGTCGTTCTGCATTTGGGTTAAAAACACAATGGAAGGCTGAGGGTCTTACATAAGCACTAAGCCCTGAATGCACTCACACGGGTCTCACATAGGGAAACATGTCACCATGGCCAAACACGTAGAGCCCACCAACACTTTGGCTTCGAGCAGGGGCCACCTTTTTGCACCTCTTACCTCAAGAAAGTCTTTAATGCACACCTGTGATTATTCTTAAATTGACTCCGTGACTAGCATTGCTAGCTAGCCCTAATTTGAGAGACACGGCAATTAAGGCCCTAAAAACAATGACAATGTGCTGTAGGTCACAAAACAAAAAGGAGGAGAAGAAGGCTAACACCTGGCCAGCCTGCCTCATAAACCAACTCTATCTCCCTACCCCGCTGCTTCCTGTATTTTCTTTGATGTTTATTCTTGAAGCCACTGTGGTTTTTGTAATGGGCGAGAAGGGGGATCACACCATTTTGAATAATGCACATTGTACTTAACCTACTTAGGACTCTTTTTTCTATTTGTATACAATGAAGTTGTTAATATTGATGCTACTCTCTCTGAAGATGACAAGAGTATTCACAAATCCAGCCTAGTAAATGTAACACCTATCTTATTATATGATACTTTCTTAGAAACACGTACTATTAAATCACTCTTTAAATTCCCCACTCCCATATAATAAGCATAGTCTCCTGGTCTGAGAGTGAGAGTCTTACATACATTTGAGGTCAGAGGATCACAGGCTATTAGATCTAGCTGCAGAGAGCCATAGAATCTAAATTCTGGATAACTTTGAACACTAAGGCAGGGCTGAGCTGGCATTAGCTGATATTTGTCCTTTTCATTGGACACAAAATCCCTATAACTCTGAGGCTTTGGGCATGTCTGCCTGTTCTTTTGCCCTCGAACTTCAGGGCAGCCCTGCTATACAGAGGCAATGAGTCTACTTGTGGCTATAAGCTCACAGGGACTATAAGGAGACTCTTACTTGCAAGACTTTTGAGAGCTAACTGAGCAGCTGAGCTCATGTCTCCGAGTAGGAAAGGCCTCCCACAGAAATGGTGGCACAAGGAAGCCCCCAGCCTTGCTCCAGGGTGAGGACGCTCACTCCCTGGACATTGTACTGGTCTCTCCCACAGCAGCTCTGAGAGCCGTCATTGCTTCCCTCTGTGCAGTCCCGGCATCAGTGTGAGCCAGGGTGAGATAAAGAGGCCAGCTGTGAGCGGGTCTTCTCCTTTCATTTGCCAAGGGAAAAAAGATTAACAAGCATTCCCTGGCATGGGGTGGAGAAGCCATCAGAAGTTCTAAGACTAATGTGGCATCATTTTCTGGTGGGGCTTGTGTGCTCCAGCATTCACAGAGGAGATGGACTCCCAAGTCTACCATGTTTTATGCATCTGTTCTCAATATATTTCTGAGAGCTAAGTAGGATGCAAGATTATACCTTTTTAAGGATTGAACAACTAGGTGTGTCTTTTCTCCTTCTCTACCCACGGAATCCTTCATTCCCCCAAATTCGACTCATTGCTAACTACCTCTAGGATGCCTTGTCAAATCCCCTACGTAATCTCCCGGGAGCAGTGAGTCTCTTTCCTGTGTGCTCCCACAGCACCCTAACACACCCCTCCATAACAGTCCTGTTTGGTGGTGTTTTAATCATTGGCTTTAAAAGTCTGTTTCCTCAGTAGACTGTGCTCTTCTCAGAGCAGAGGGCACGTTTTCTTTATCTCTGTTGACCCTTCCCCTTCGTATCCATCTACTCTCTACCCTATTCTAGATCCAGTTTCAAAGACTGGCCCATCAATGATACTGGAAAAACACAAAAGGAAAAAAAATGAAAGGAGGAAACTTAGTGGCTTACCCAAAGTCACAAAATTCAGCATCATAGTTCCATATTCAGTGCACACTCAATTTGAAACTAGGCTGTCTACATGCCTGTTTGTCTACAAAGAGTGACTTATTTTTAAGAATGATTTTACTACTAAGGAAAGGAAGAACATATAGCCCAGGCCAGATAATTCTTAAGTATGATTAGACAGTGGCTTAGGGACTCCATCTATGCTTTAAATCAGGATCATTTTCAGGTCTAATGGAAATTACATGGTGGCTTTGGCTTCACAAGGAAGGAACTTCAAGCTAATCAGCCTTGGGAATGCCACCATCTGAGATGCCAAGGCAAAAACAAAGGAATGCAATCGATTAAGTCTCCCTTCAAGAACGTTCCAAGACTGCAAGGCTGCTGAGATGAGATGGGACTGGAATCCTACCCACAGGCTTAATCGCTTTGCAAGAGGCCACAGCTGTTGTTGCGGGAAAGAGCGGGGTAAAATCCTGTTTTCTTACTTTCAACTTTCTGCTGACCTTGTCTGAGATTGTTTCTGACCTGCCCGGTGCCCATGCATATCTCAAGAGGCTCTTTATTTAGTGTCCTGTGTCTTGTCTTTGCTATTCATTATATACCTAGCACTTAACATAGTGCCTGCTACTTGCTCAGTAACTATCTGTTTGATAATTTAATTAAGCCTCCAAAAGTAGAACTTTAATAGAAAATGGTCACTCTCTGGTACACAAGAGAGATGCCCCTTTACTCTTCCAACCAACATTTTCCTTGGCCCTTTTGCCAGAAGACAGGAACATGAGGAAAGAAGTAGTGTGATAATCATTTTTTTGTCCATTTTGTGTCTATGTCTATTCCAATTCTCCTATGCACATTCCATGACCAAATCAACTTTTTTTAAAATTTATTTATTTGACAGGCAGAGATCACAAGTAGGCAGAGAGGCAGGCAGAGAGAGAGGAGGAAGCAGGCTCCCCGCTGAGCAGAGAGCCTGATGTGGGGCTGGATCCCAGGACCCTGGGATCACGACCTGAGCTGATGGCAGAGGCTTTAACCCACTGAGCCACTCAGGCACCCCCCAAATCAACTTTTGGGGGGCCTGTTTTGTTTTGGGCTTTTTGCTTCCATAATGACAACCAATTCCTGAAAAATTAATGACTTGTCACACATTTACAACTTCTTCTGGCCTTTGAAATAGCTAAAGTGACATGTGGACTAGCAGAAGAGAGGCATGGTTGGTCTTTGCCAGAAGTGGGGCCCATGGGGTAAGATCTAGAGAGTTATTGGCTTAAGTGGTGTTAAGCAGTGCCTGTGATTGGAAAATAAAAGGAAATAGAATCCCCTCAGAGAATCAAGAATAACCAGGCCTCATCCTAAAATAAACAGGCCAAAGAAACATGGGTGGCAACAGCTTAATCCTCAAACCTGTTCTCCCACTTTTATTTCATGTAAGTTTCCAAACATTTGTTTCTGTCTTCTTTCTGTAGCCTCAGACCCAAGCATGTTTTAAGACTGTATGCAATGTAGGCTTGTCACTTTCCTTTATCTTTCAAGAAGAAATGTACATTCTGTCTGTACTTTATCATTATTAGTGATGAAAAGCCCAGGGAGTTAATCCCATGACTAACCGCCATCAGTCCTTCTTGTTACCATCCACCAAATTAAAATCCCTTCCAGTGACCACTTATTCTCCCAAGTCGAAACCTTACGGTTACATGTGTTTTGTTTTGTTTTGGTTTTTTTGTTAACAATCTACTTTACTACAGCCAATGGGTTGCTTTATTTTAGGAATATTCTAGGTCCTTTCCATGTTCTATGTATTGTTTTCCTTTCCATTTGTGAACCTTGGATCATTTGAAAGGATCGGTGTCTCTGACTCATTTATACTTAACTCGTAAGTCACTCAATAAGTACAAGTTGATGTCCACTGAGCCATTTTATATATCTCATTAAGAGGGATTGGCTCTTTTGCCAAGGATATACAAACCAGAATGCCAGAGGTTTGATATTCAAATCCAAACTCTGCAAAATTTCTCTCCTGCTCCTCTTTCTTTTCCCCTCCCCCACACTTACAGTAATACCTTAGAATTATGAGGCTGCTTATTTTGTGCCACCTACCCCTGAGTCACAAAATGGGAGTGATATTTGAGCCCTAAAACCACCATTCAGAGCCCAGAGCTAAGCCTCCACTGTCAGTGGGTATCTACCAGGTGTTCTGGAAAATGCATCTGCTCCTTGCCTCAGGCAAGTTCTTTCACATTTGAGGAGAAAAGCTTTGGTTCCACAAAACAGCCCAGGGAAGTAAAGATGAAATTGATTGAAGGAAATTACTCCAAAAGCCTTGCTTCTCCACTCCTTTGAAGATAGGAGTCAGTTTGCTTTCCTGCATCCATGTGGTCCTCAGATGTCCTAAATCAAAACACAGTGAGAATGGGATTTTCCCAAGTCTCCCCTGACCAGTTGTCCAGGGTGTCCCATCCCCACACTGTGTGTGTATGTGTGTGTGTGCGCCACCATCCACCCAGTGGCAACGAAAGGGGCACACAGGCAGCATGGAAGCTCAGTTCCTTTTCCCTGGTTGGAAATAGGCCAAGACTGTGAATGTTAATCACTCAATTCCTGTAAAAGGTACCATGGGGCCTTTAATAAGCACAAATGGCCAGAGTCTCAGTTTTACACTTCATCTGTGAGACTTTGTCAGGGGGAGGTGGCAGTTCTCAACGAATATTTATGCAATCGCTCAAACTAGAAGTAGAAAGAGCCTTGCAGTTGTTGATTTCAGAGACTAGAAACTCGGTGAAAGACGGGCTTTGAGGAATGGTTTTCCACTGCTTCTGAAGTCAGGTCTAAAAATCAAACATTTCAAGGAGCAAGTATCTGTCTTTAAATGTCTTCTCTGCCCAACTCTGTACA
>PISX010010834.1:0-68528 GCA_004024625.1 Mellivora capensis | reverse complement strand
CTGAGTGAAATAAGTCAAGCAGAGAGAGTCAATTATCATATGGTTTCACTTATTTGCGGAGCATAACAAATAACATGGAGGACATGGGGAGATGGAGAGGAGAAGGGAGTTGAGGGAAATTGGGGGGGAGATGAACCATGAGAGACTATGGACTCTGAAAAATAACCTGAGGGTTTTGAAGGGGCGGGGAGTGGGAGGTTGGGGGAGCCAGGTGGTGGGTATTATGGAGGGCACGCATTGCATGGAGCACTGGGTGTGGTGTAAAACTATAAATTCTGTTACACTGAAAAGAAATTAAAAAAAAAGAATATAGAGGTGCCAGCCAGACCACATTCCCTCTACACGTTCTAGGAAAGAGTATTTCCTTGCCTCTTCTGATTCCTGATGGGTCCTGGTACCCACTGACTTGAAGAAACATAATTTCTCAGTGTTTGCTCTTAATGATTAGTTGAGGCCCACCTACATTACCCAGGGTAACCTCCATATATTCAAGTGAACTGATTATAGATGTAAACTGCATCTACGAAATACCGTCACAACCCCTGTTCTAGTGTCTGATTAAATAACAGGTCTAGCCAAGTTGACTACGACAGATGAAACTAACCACAGAACCTCTTCACTAAACTTCTGTATCTCAATATGATATCTGTAAAACTCAGATTTCTGCAAAAATATTCTTAGTAGTCCTCAAATTTTAAGTGATTAAAGATTAAAGGTTTTTTTTTAAATAGAAATGCTTTCTTGAAATGATTCCCAAAATTATAAAGACAAAAGTTTTTTCTCTTTTGCAGCATAACTGGATTTTGAGACATATTTTTGAATATTAAAAATACCATCTCTGATTTGAATTTATATACAATAATTACACTTATATATTTACATAATAGTATATATAATTATACTGCTATAATTATATGCCTATATATTTATATAATTATTATATAATATATAATTAATGTCTATATTAGAGAGAGAGAGAGAGGGAGAGAGAAGTTGAAAGAATAGAAAAGTTAGCTAGGGGCGCCTGGGTGGCTCAGTGGGTTAAAGCTTCTGCCTTTGGCTCAGGTCATGATCCCAGGGTCCTGGGATCAAGCCCCGCATTGGGCTCTCTGCTCAGCAGGGAGCCTGCTTCCTCCTCTCTCTCTCTGCCTGCCTCTCTGCCTATTTGTGATCTCTGTCTGTCAAATAAATAAGTAAAATCTTTAAAAAAAAAAAAAGAAAGAAAAGTTAGCTATAACCTCCCTTAAAGTATCCTCTAGCTGACTACCCAGTTTCCCAGATGTCCATTTCAGATATGGCTAGAAAGGGAGTCTCTCATATCCCACCTCTTATGAACACTGTGACCAATAGACTTTAAGGTGACTCCCACAATGCCCATTCCTGGAATTCACCATTGTGAAATGCATAACCTTGTGTGTGGGCAGGAAATGTGACTTGCTTCTAATCCACGGAGTGCAGCAAACTGACATCGTGACTGTGTGTGCATGATCGTGGAAGGGTGTGCTGCTTCTTTTGTTAGAATCTTTCTCTTTCCGTTTCTAAATCTTTCCTAAGAAGGAAGCTGACATGACCATCCCAACTGCAAGGTTAAGAATTCTGCCCACACTGGGTGTGGTTCATAAACAATGAATTCCGGAACACTGAAAAGAAATTGAAAAAAAAAAAAAAAAGAATTCTGCCCACAGCCCAAGCAAGCTTAGAAACAAAGCGTTCCATCCAACACCTTGATCATAACCTTGTAACACCCCAAGCAGAGGATCCAGTTGGGCTGAGTCCAGATTCCTGACCCATAAAAACTGTAAAATAATAAAAGTGTAGAGTTTTTTAAATCCACAAGATAGTAATGTATTACACAGCATAAAAAACCTAACATAAAGACTCATCAACTTAATTATCTCAAATTAAATATGAGTGTGTGTGTGCATTTGTGTGGTTGATTTATCTCATATTTTCTTTATTGAGCTTTTTCCCCATGAACCATAGCTAAGCTTCAGGAATCATGATGCTTTCACCCCAGATTACTGTAGTAAAGTAAAGTGAAGTAAAGACAACCTCCCATAATCATAAAATATTTTTATATATAATCAAATTGACAAAAGGACCAAACTATCATATAAAACCCAACAATATTCATATATTCTTTGAGACCCAAAAGACATTTTTTTTAACTTTTTAAAGAGGTCTACACATATTCATTTTGGAAAAAAAAAACCTGTTTTGGCAAAGTCTTACTAAAAGAAATATGCATAATAGATGTATAAAATAGTTTATTAAATTGAATGCATAAATTACTAAACAGTACAAATATCCATAGGATTGTTAATTTCCTGTGCTCATCCCCAAAACAGAGGGCGAATACTTGCTTATTTGCATATTTAAGTGTCTCATGATGTCCCTCTACTGCTGACGTTACTGGGGGCCCCAGCCCTTGTAGCCTATCTCCCCACACTAGCCCAAAGCTAGTAGTGTCCACTCTAGACTCCTCAAATTGAAAAAATAGAAACTTGTTTAAGTACATTAAAATAAATTGAGTGGACATTATTTCAATAATTTTAAAATGTAACAGAATTTAAGGAACCACCATACTGTTTTCCAGAACATCTGCACCAGCTTGCATTCCCACCAACAGTGTAAGAGGGTTCCCCTTTCTCCACAACCTCGCCAGCATGTGTTGTTTCCTGACCTATTTATTTTAGCTATTCTGACTGGTATGAGCTTCCTCAAAAAGTTAAAAATAGAGTTACTCTAGGACCCAGCAATTATATTTACCCCAAAGATACAAGTGTTGTGATTCAAAGGGCACATGCACCCCAAAGTTTATAGCAGCAATGTCCACAATAGCCAAACTATGGAAAAAGCCCAGATGTCCATCAGCAGATGAATGGATAAAGAAGATGTTGTATATATACACCATGGAGTATTACTCGGCCATCAAAAATGATGAAATCTTATCATTTGCAATGACGTAGATGGAACTGGAGGGTATTATGCTAAGTGGAATAAGTCAATCAGAGAAAGGCAATTATCATATGGTTTCACTCATTTGTAGAATTTAAGAAACAAAACAGGGGAAGGGAGGGAAAAATAAAATAAGATGAAATCAGAAAGGGAGCAAACCATAAGAGACTCTTAACTATAGGAAAAAAAAAAACTGGAGGTTGGTGGAGGGGAGGTTGGAGGGATGGGGTAACTGGGTGAAGGACATTAGGAGGGCACTTGATGTAATGAGCACTGGTGTTATATCCACTTGAAAATAACTGAACTCTACATCTGAAACTGATATACCATGTGTTAATTAATTGAATTTAAATAAAATAAATATTAAAAAGAGGGTAAAATTTTAAAATGCTATAAATTTAAGAAGGGAAAACACAGGATTAAGTTAAATCAGGCTCTATGAGATTGGGATTAGCAATTGGCAGAGGAAGAATCTAGTATACTTTGTCTCTACTTTGTTTCCAAGCTGTTACATATTTTTCTGGCCAGGTTTCATTTGTTTGTTTTGGTTTGTTTCTTTTCTGATTAGTTATTTTGAATTTAGTGCAGTAGAATCACCAACTCTGATGCAAATTATGACATTATGACATTTCAATCCCGCTACCACCTGACTCAGACTCCCAAAACCCATCCCCCTCCCCAGGTGTAAAACAATACTCTCTCGGTTTCTCACTTATGCAAAGGTAAGATTGGACAGGTGCATGATAGATGCCCAAAAAATGAGCCCTTTACATGACCATAACCACTGCTCAAAATGAAAACTGTTCATTTCAATATGTGAGTGGAATGATGACAGGTGACACTCTGAACTTCAACTGCTCCTAAGTGTCCTGTGGAAATTGGATCTGAGGATCTGATTCTGAGTCGACTCACATGTGAGGACTCATCCTCAGTTAGGGGAAGACAGAAAAACCTGCTTCCATCTACTCCATCCCATAGACCAGGCAACAGGGACATCAGACTTCTGGGAAACATCCTTCTTCTGCATCAATATGGGTATACTTGTCTATGGATCAAACATGGAAGGATCCAAAGATAGCAGAAAAGTAACCATGTAATCTTGCTCTCTAGCTCTTTTTAAGCTATATACTTTGTCAAATAGCCAGAAAAGTACAAAACCAAATCCAGGGATTGAGGCCAAAATTATCTTGCATCAATAGAGGTATGAGGAAAAAAATCCTTGCCACCAGCAGAATGAGTGTAAAACCCTTATTTAATAAAGACAATCAGAATCTATCGCCAGCTTTCCTCTTGGGATAAAACTGAAACATTGATGAATAAAGGGAAGTAAATCAATCTTTGGTTTGAATATCTGTCTTTAACACACACAACATGTTTTGTCCTGCAGCAGATATGGCTCAGTAGTTTTATTGCAAGACTTACCAAAAAAAAAAAAAAAAAAGAAAGAAAGAAAGAAAAGATAAACATGGTACAAGGTATGTAAGATCAGTGACTCTTCTTGTGGTTGTCTACATAGTACTAGAAACTCAGTCTCCACGTTACCATCTCATCAGCAGACGGCATCAATCGTCACCAATATCCAATTTCCATTCTTATTGGAGGATGTTATCTTTCCACCACATCAAGTTCAGGTGCAACCATATGGCTTGTTTCAGCTTATGAAGTGTGAGATATGACGTGTATCCCAGCAGAAATTTTAGAAGTTACGTTTCATTTTTCCCTACCATGGCTGTTAACCATAGTACAGAAAGAGGTTGACATAACATCCTGCAGATAGACCAGAGCCCTCAGATGATAGTATGAGCAAGAAATAAGCCGGTGTTCCAGACCCCTGGAATTTGTGCTTCCTTTGTTACCATGGTATAACCTCTCCTATCCTGACTGATTGCCTCTGCTGGCCTTTGTAGCCACCCAAGAAGACAGCAACAACTGTTTGTGCTACCTCCTCTATTCCTTTGTCAGCACCATTACCTACACCACTGCTAACATAAACTTTACAAAATCTAAGGCTGCTTATGCCTTATCACAGTCCTTCTGTGAAATACAGGGCAAACTCAAAACCCATGGCATAGAAAACAAAGCCATCCATCTTCTGCCACCTGCCTATCAGGACGCCTTCCCCTCGTCTTCCTACACATTGGCTCTCACAGTAAGCCTCTTGCAGAACTCGGATTGCTGCCATTCACCCATATCTTCTGAATTTTCTCATGAAGTGTCCTCTCCGGAGGGGAGATCTTTGCAAGTCCTCCTCTAAAACTTCAAACCTCAGCTCAGATAACTTCATTTCTGAGATATCCTCCCTGATAGTAACCTGCAACCACAAATACTGTTGAGCCTTCTAAATATAGGACCAATACTGGATTTGCTCCTTGGTTTTGTAGTTATTTATTTGTCTCTCTACTTAGAATACAAGTCCTTTAAAGGCTCTGTCCACCCCTTCCCCCTCCCCAGTTAGACAATAAAGGTAAAAGATTAAGTAACTTTCTTAAGATTAGGCAGTTAGTACCTTGTAGAATTACAGGCTGAACTTGAGTCTACAGCTTATGCAGTTTCCTGTACAAGTTAGCGGCCTCCCGCTGAAGTTCAGAAGACCTGTGCTCTCGTCCTTAGTCTGAGAGCTGTGGCCAAAACAGAAACTCGGGCAATGCCTGGTATATCTGAGACACTAAGTGTCTTCCTTAATAGCTCTTCTTTTATTACCAGATAATTCTGTAACACGGTCCACATGGTCCAGAATCTGAAAGAAACCAGAAAAGGACTGTGGATATTTTGGATATCTAGCTTGTCCTTCTCATTGTTCTTCAGTAAGGTTTTTGTGGGTTTATGTCCTAATTTCATATTAATTAAAGATGGGGTTTGTCATCAGGGTTCTTAAGCTTTTTTTTTTTTTTTATGAGGTGGATTGAACTATGGAGAGTTTCTGGAGATCTATGTTCTAGTCCCTTCCTGGGCCACTAACTGGTCTGAGAAAATAAATTTATCTCTGGATAAATAATGAATTCTATTTAGATGGTTCCTGTGGTCCCCTGTGGCACTAACATCACTTGAGTGTAAAGGTATGGTTCATCCAAGCGGTAACAGTAAACATTAGCTGAGGTCTTTCCAAGCACAAATCGCCAAATCAAACCAAGGGATCAAATACGGGGACCTATTCACTAGAAATTTAATCTAGACTTCTCACACAAAGACTTGAAGGTGTTGTTGATCAAATGCACTTTTTCTCTCCTACACTTCACATTCTGTATTTCAGGTTAGTAATTCCAAAGCTTTGCAGCCAGTATCTTCTTGTTTATTACCAATGGCACCCTTAGTGGGTCCCTGTGGAGTAACTGTGGGGAAATTAAATGTTTTCATGCTGGGTGCAATCCTTCAAAGAAAGTTCTTGCCTGAGACAAATTTTCTCCATAGGTTGTAGTTAGTAATTTGCTTCCTGTTAATAATTCCACACACATTGATCTCACAGCAGCTGGTGATTATTTGGCACGAAACCCTCTGGATTTATTTTAAATTTAGAAAAAAAAAAAAAAAGCTCCAGTACCTGCTTCTCACTTGGGCATTGCCTTGGGAGACCAGAATATTCTGAATAGCTTGATGAGAATGACCAGTGTTCTCAACAACAACAAAGCCTCAAACTTTTATCCACCTGCCCACAGGAACAATCTTTTTTTTTCCATTCAGCTGAATTTCTTCAAACAGTTTCAACTATAAAGCCTTTTATAGCTGCATCCCAATTCACTCAGGCATAAACTACTAAAACAAGGCAATTTTTTTTCATGACCAGCTTCTCTTTTTCCTTCGTAGCATCCCCCATCCCCCCCAAAAGAATGGCTGTCGCTAAGGGCTTCCTATATGTATTGGGGGCACATTTAATGCTAGAACAGAAGACCCATGGAGGCATTTTTGCACTGTTCACTGTGGTGCCCCCAGAAGCTGGAACAGTGCTGGGTATCTGGTAGGTGCCCAAACATTATTTGTGGTGATTTGTTAAGAACACTAAACCACATTTTCTATTGCTTAAATATTATCTCTTGTCAAATATCAAAAGTGGATTAAGATTTCTCTGGCTGTAATGTAATGGTCACTTTTCTAAATATGATTTTACTACCCTTGCACTTTGTCAGTGACAATCACACATGAATGTGGTCAGGTCTCCCGTTGGGTTCTCTAGCCTTCAGGAACCTTCAATAATTCATCCCACTGAAGATCACCTCCAAATTAGAACCTTTAATGTACCAAATTATTGTTTTATTTTCTCACTCTAAAACCAGTAATACTCTTATTGTCTTCAAGAGCCACTAAAATTCTAATGAGAATTTAAAACTTTCTGAAATTATCCTCAGTCAGAAAATTTATGCCCCAAATACAATAGGTTCATGCTTTCATACCTATATGAATTGTTTTTCATGTTTACTTCATTGATCAAATCATTCTCTATTCTTCCAGAGGTATCTCAATTAGTGCATTCTCTGCAAAGCCTTCCCTAACCAATTTAGCAAAACAAGCACTCTTTCCACAGAAACTCCTACCCAAGTCATTTGCATCATTCATTTTGGTCAAAGTCATCATGGTTTGGAGGGAAAATGCATAACATTTGGAGTGGAAAGGCTAAAATTATATTTCTAATTATGACTATTGAACAATAATTGTGGTCCTTGGAAAAAAACTCAACCCATTTGCATGTCAGTTCCCTCATTTGTGAAGCGATGACAATATTATCTGATCCATATGTCTTGTGAGAAGCAAATGAGGTAATGATTGTGACTTGTGAAGTACCACACAAATGCTAGTTTTCATTACCTACCATCCATCATCCCCACGTGGGCGCATCAGCTTGTCAACTAGAGTCAAGTCTCAAATACAAGAACTGGGTCATTCTGCCCTCCACAGCACTGAATCCTGCAAAGACTTCTTGATTTTAAAATGAATGAAATAAACAAACATTAAAAGAAGAACCTATCATTTCTCTCACACTGTGGAAGAGAAGATAGAGGAAGAAATGGACAAGAACCCTAGGGTGTTCTATGTTTTGATGATGGATATGGACCAAGAAGAGGGACCGAGTGTTTCTCAGAGAAGATAATCTCCCAATTCCATTTTAAATGGAGATGATGATCTTCAACAGAGAAAATAAAGAAGGGTATATTAGGAGCAGAGCTAGACATAACCATGAGCAAAAGGCAGTAAGCACAGGGTTTTATGTTAAGGGAGTGAGGAAATATTCAATGTGACCAGAAAGGATTGAGAATCAAGACATGGCAAAGTCCAGTCAGGAAGGCCAGGAAATAAGGAGTCTTGCATGGCAAGCAAGGAAGCTTTCACACTATCTTCTACCTTTTTCTGGTCCATGAACAAGGGCTGGCCTGCAGATGTCTGGTCCTCCCCACTCCACCCACCTGTGCCTCACTCTTCCACCCCTGCATTCGCCATCATCTTTTGGCATGGGGCCCTGATTCCATCTAATCTCCATAATCTCTGTAAATTTCAGACCCATCATATTCTTATTTGACCTTAGACATTCTTCTAGGATTCAATCTTATCTCAACCCACAATGACAGGAAAGAAGCACACTGCACCCAGCTCTTCTGGAGCTCTTAAACTTATCTGGGAAGGCAATCCATTACTGCTGCAAATGCTGAAGTGTAACTTTTCAAGATCGTGCTACTGTAGTTAGTGAAAGCACTTACAAGTACCTGTAGAAAATATGACTGGAACTAGAAAAATGTCTAGAAAAAAACTAGAAAAAAAACATAAACTCAAGAAGCCTAGGCTTCCCTGTGTGGGTGTGCATCACTTATATGGTAGGAAAACCTGGAAAAACACAGACATTGTACACACAACTTATGGGGAAGACATCAAGGTTCTGAGTGCCGTCGACAGTATGAAATGGAGAATTATGGTTGGAATTCGTAGACGCAAGCTTTGAGTGCATCGTTCAGCTTTCTGCAGCTCCCCCAACTGATGGCAATAGCGTCAAAATGACACTTGGAAAGTAATTTCCAATAAGTTGAGCTCATTCGATGCGGTCTGTACTAGACAATGCAATGCATCCCAGGGAATCAATCACATGGTCTCACTGAAGAAACAGTTGAATGGCTACATTCCCTGGTCATATATGCTGCATTCCACCACAAACTGGATTCTTGCTCTAGGAGACCCAACTGTGCCAGGGTGGAGAGTAGAACTCTGGGGCCAGGATGGGGCGTATATCCTTGAGATTACAAACACCAGCTGTGTTGTGTGCTGTGAAACCCGCACACACAGTGCCCTGGGTTTGGGGGAATCTTTGGGATAATGAAATGAAGTCAAATGATCAGTAGGCTTTATAAAGACAAGCAGAAGAGCTATATTGTGTCAAATGGTAAGCCCCAAGTGTTGAGTCATTAATGCATTTATTCATTTATAGTGTATTCCCTATAGGTCTGCCCTGTTGTATGTGAACATGGAACGAGACACATGACAATAAGTGAGAGGAGACACATTTCTACTTCCATTCTTTTTTTTTTTCTACTCCCATTCTTGATCTGAGTTACTTTACCAGTGTTTTCTGAATATTCATGTGAGATAAATAAATATTAGACTTCCTTCCTGGTGGACAACCCCTGGGGTGATGCCTAGTGTCATGAATATGCTTCCCTTAAATGTGGACAGGACCAGTGACTTTTTTCTTACCAACAGAATATGGCCAAGGATGCTCCTCTGTTGATTAGGTTATGCTCTATGACAAAGATAGAGAATATCACTCCATGATTTTATCACATTGTATAAGATTATGACCTAGTGGACGGGAGAGAGATTCCCCTGCTGGCCTTGAAGAAGAAAACCGTCTGTTGTGAAGTACCCATGGAAAGGGCCAAGTGTCAGGGAAATGCAGTAACCTCTAGGACATGGGTCAGCCAGTGAGCCACTGAGGGCCTCTGTGATATAACCATGGGCTCAGAGATGGCTTCTTCCCCAACAAACTTCCAGATGAGAACACAGCCCAGCTGAAAACGTGGTCACAGCCTGGGGCAGGTTGCACCAATAAGCCACACCTGAGCTCCTTACCCACAGAAGCCGTGAGATAATATGTATGTGTATTATGAGATGATATGTTGGAAATAATTTGTTATGCATTCAATAGAAAACAAATGCATCCTTGATCCTAAGATTCCATCTTATAAGGAATAAAACCAACACATTAATAACCTTAATGGGAAACTAAGGATATCGCATTGAATGTGAATTAAAAACAAGGAACTTCACAATGTACAATGCCATATATTAATGTATCAGGTGCTTTACCAGACAGAGGGTAGACAAATAAGGAATAAAAAATGCAATCTTTTTTTTTCTTTTTCAACTTTCTGTGTCAGTGAACTCACAGTACAGAGAAGGGAAGCATTAACAACACCAGCACACGAAGGCTTCCACTGTCAGCTAAGAGGAAGCAAGCCCGCCACGACTAGCTCTCCCACTGATGGCAGCTGGAAACTCTGCACAGAATACAAAAAGCTCCTTCAGGGGCGCCTGGGAGGCTCAGTGGGTTAAAGCCTCTGCCTTAGGCTCAGGTCATGATCCCAGGGTCCTGGGATGGAGCCCTGCATGGGGCTCTCTGCTCCGCGGGGAGTCTGCTTCCCCCTCTCTCTGCCTGCCTCTCTGCCTCCTTGTGATCTCTGTCTGTCAGATAAATAAATAAATAAAATCTTTTAAAAAAAATAAACAAAAAAATAAAAAATAAAATATTAAAAAAAAAAAAAAAAAGCTCCTTCAGGTCTCTGACAAGTAAGCGATATCAGATGGATCCCGAGCTGAAGTGGAAAGCTGAATAACAACTCACAGCCAAAGTGAGTTTCATAGATGTTTTTCCTCCCTTGTCTCCCCAAGGGTGAATGAACTGCAGAACTCAGCAGCAGTCACCAACTGCGAAAACAACAGAGAAAAAAAATCAATAAAATCAGAAGCTCATTCTTTGAAAAGTTCAATAAAATCAATAAAGTGCTATCTGACCGCCCATGAGAAAAGAGAAGGCGCAAATGGTGTAATTCAAAGAGGGAAGAGGAAACAGAACTAGAGACACTTAAGATCTGTGGATAATGACAGAATTCCATGAGCAGTTCTGTCCACATGAATTCAACAGCTTCCGTAAAATAGAACAATTCTTTCAGAGTTGCAAATTGCCAAACTGCTTAGAAGAAATAAGTAAATATGATTCTTCCTATACCAGATAAATAATTTAAATCTGCAGCTAAAAAACCTTTCAATAAAAAAGGTCCAGATGGTTTCACTAGAGAGTTCTATCAAACATTTAACAAAGAAAATTCTGTCAGTTCTATAATTCTTTCCTAAAAGGCAGAGGATGAAATTCTTCCCATCTTACTTCATGAGATTACTATTGCTTAATATCAAATCCAGACAAAGAAATTACAAGAATATCATGAAAACCTCTCATGAACCCAGACACAAAAACTATTAAATAAAAATTACCAAATTGAAGACAGCAATATATACAAAGGGTAATATGTCATGATCAAGATGGATTGGTCGGGAAGGCAAGGCTGATGGAAGACTCAAAAAAAATCAGGGTAATTCACCGTATTAACAGACTAAGGAAGTATCACGGAGGCACCTGAGTGGCTCAGTCTGTTGAGGGGCTGACTCCTGAATTCAGCTCAGGTCATGATCTCAGGTTGTGGGATCGAGCCCCACCAAAGGTCCTGCACTCCATGTGGAGTATGCTTGTCCCTCTCCCTGCTCACACTCTCTTTTTCTTTCTATGTTACTCTTCAATAAATGGTGCTGGGAAAATTGGACAGCCATATGTAGAAGAATGAAACTCGACCATTCTCTTACACCGTACACGAAGATAAACTCGAAATGGATAAAGGACCTCAACATGAGACAGGAATCTATGTCTCTCTAAAGTAAATAAATAAAATCTTTAAAAAATAAAAGCAAGTATCACATGATCATTTCCACTGATGCATAAAAAGTCTTTGACAAAATTCAGCATCTATTCATGACACAAAATATCAACAAACCAGGTAAAAAAATGGAACTTCCCCAACTTGGAAAAAAACTTCCACAAAATATTTATAGCTGATACTTCATCGTGAAAGATTTTATATTTTCTCCCCTAAGATGAGGACCCAGACAAGGATGACCACTCCCACTACCCCCAGTCAGCATGTTGCTGGATAACCTAGACAGCAGAACAAAAGGGAAAAGTCTGCAGCCTGAAAAGGAAGACAGAGACCATCTCTTGTAGAAAGCAACATGATTCAAAATACCACAGAACCTACAAAAACAGTCTCTGACCTAATGAGTGAGTTTTAAATCATTGCAGGAAAAGGGATCTGAACACAAAATTAATTGCCCTTTTGTAGTAGACACCAGGAAGTAAAAAAAGTTAAATATGGTTTTCAATGACACTAAAACCTAACGTTAACACTGCATGGACAGTTACTATAGGTTGAAAAATATAAAACAATGACAAAAGAAATCAGAGGAGATCTCAGTACATAAAAACAAACAATGGTGAATCCACATGGAAAGTTTACAGATGTCTTATCAATAATCACCAAACATGGAAATAACACAAATGATGTTTAATGTGAGTGGACATATAAAATATAGCACATGGATGCTATTCAGCAATAGAAATGAAGAAATTATTGACACATGCAGGTTACATTTCAAATGCATTATGGTAACTGAAGGAAATGAGACTCAAAATGGTATGTACTATATTACTCCACTTAAGTGACTCTCTGGAAAAGGCAAAATGATAGGATTGGAGAACAGATCGGCGGTTTTCAGAGTTGAAGTATGAGTTGGGAGGGGCATCATTAGGCTGTTGATTTGGAGTAATGGGACCCTTCTGTAACTTTATTCCAGTTAGGGCTACATAGTTCTAAGCTTCTGTCAAAACTCAGAGAATTACGTATCAAAGAGTTAATTTTACTATATGCAAATTTCAAAAATAAATAAATAAATAAATAAAAGCAAGAGATACAGAATTCAACTATGAACCAAAAATAAATATAAAACTGTATCTGTTACAAGTACTACAAAAGAGAAGATATAGTAATAAAAATGAGTCTGATCAGAGAGGGTAGATGTAGACTATTGAACAAGAGGGAGATTTGAAGGAACAGTATCATTTCATGGGAGAAGTGAGTAAAGACTGAAGGATGTTCCAGACACAGGGAGAGCATCTGTGCAAGGGTCCAATGGCAGGAAGAAGGACATGTTTTGGTAACTGAAATAATGCCAATGGAGCACAAAATAGTAGTGACCTTAGTGTGTCTTATAAACTGTGCTGTGGATTTGGTCTTTATTCGAGGACCAATGCAAAGCCACCAAATGATTTTTAGCAGACATAGGGCAAAAATTCCTCTCTCCAATGGTGCCCCTCCCAACTCATACTCTCTTAGAGTGGACTCAGGGAAACAACCCATAATTAGGATCCCACCGAGATAGTTTAGGGAAGAGATCATCAGGTTCCTACCTGTAGTGGCTCAGTGATGATTAACGGAACTGAAAAGATTCCTGGAACACTCATAAGGGAAAGTGATAAAATTCTGTGAGTTGGATGTGGCACATGAAGGATCATCAAGTGTCAAATGTCACATTAAGTCAGGATCCCAAGCTTTTGCACATTTTAGGCTTTGGAGGCCACACATGAACTCTGTTGCATGTTCTTGTTTTATTTTATTCTGCTTTTTATTTTTTTAAATAACCATTAAAAAGTGTTCAGACCATTCTTCGCTGATGGGATGTACAAAACAGGCCCCAGGCTGGATTTGCCTCTTGATGTAGGGGATTCTTGTTTTAAGACAATGGATACCCTCGCCATGCCACAGAGCAGTTGATAGGGTTTGAAGTAAACATACCATGAAATCAACTTCTTAAATGTTGAACTTGAGCTGCCTTGGAAATACCAGATGGAGACATCAAGTTGTCATTTGGAAATATGGAATGATGCACAGAGGAGAAATGTGGGCATAACACGTGACTCAAAGTGGTCTGTGCCAGGTGATAATAAAGCTGGAGATACAAATGAAAGTTCCCGAGGAAAAGTTAAAGATTGTGAGAAGTTGGGACTGAGTCTTGAGAAACCACAGAATGTAATGTCTGGACTGGAGATGACGAACCCGAATCGGGAGCAAAGAGAGCGGGCAGAGGTACCGAAGGGAGATGAGAACAGGCTGTGTTATGAGATTCAAGAGATTTGGTAACATTCTCATTTCTCCTTCAGAATTGCCCTCAAAATGGGGATTTAAGTCTATGAAACTTCTGTCCAAACAGTCTTCCAAATCCATAATGGTCCCAGGTTGCTTCCTAGACAGTTACAATGGTCTTTGTTTTTGTTCTTCCCAGTGTCATTGGGTTGTATCTTTGTAAGAGGGTTTGTTTTTTGTTTGTTTGTTTGTTTTTTTCCAACCAACTTGGGTTTACTGAGATTTCTGGATCTAAGGACAGATTTCTCCTAACAATTCTGGAAATGTTTACTCCATTATATCTTTCAATATCTCTTCATCTGTTGTTCCCACTATTATTTCTTTCAGACTCCAGACTGGCACAAGTTAACAACTTTGATCTCTTCTGCATGTGTGTTAACTTCACTTTATCCATGAAACCCATTCTCTCTCTCCCCCACGCCCCATGTAATGTCACCAGTTCTTACACCATGTCCAATCTTCCTCTACTCTTTCCCGTATTTCACTTATTTCTATAAACAGCATCTTAATTATTTTTACTCTTCTTTTCAAAATATCATCAAGCTTTCCCAATATCTCTTAATACATGTAATGTAGAGACATGCCCTGAACCCCACCAAGATGTCCAACCCCTAATCCCTGGAATTCACAAACATATTGCTCTAAATGGTGAAGGTGACATTGCAGATGTAACTGACTTTAAGACAGGGAGATTAGCTTGGATTACCCGGAAGGACTGGATAATCATGGGAGGCCTTCAAAGGTAACTTGTCCCGGAGGAACCAAAAAAATATGCAGCAGAGAGAAAATTAGTGACGCCGGGTACAAGAATTCAATGTAAATTTGCTGGCTCTGAGATGCAGGCACATCCATAAGATGACCCAAAAGGGGCCTCTTGGCGTAAATGGTGGCCCCCACATAGCAGCTGGGAAGGAGGTGGGCCCCAGACTTACAATGGCAAAGAACAAGATTCTTCCCACAACATGAATGAGCTTGGAAGTGGGTTCTCCCCAGAGACGTTTCATGAAGGCCTGGCCAGCTGACACCTTAATTATGGATTCCTGAAACCTGGATCCAAGAACTCAACTGAGCCAGCTCAGACTTCCAATCACAGAGCTGTGAGAACATAAACTTGCCCAACCCTAAATTGTAGTATTTTTCTATAGCAACAACAGAAAACTAATAAAGCATATGAAGCATGATCTTAAAACTCTACTGTAACGTGTGGTCCAAAGATCAGCAGCAGTGTCAATACCCGGAAGTTTTTTAGAAATGCAAAATATCAAACGATTCAGACTTACGGCGTCGAAGCATGAGGGAAGACAGACTCAGGAAACAAGCTGACCAGAGTAAAGCCCTCTTGGTTTGAGGCTGACCCTTAACCTAAAAGTCAACAGGTCATAAAAAGAGTCACAAGATCCAATTCACAGAAGACCACAAGACCCCCCTCCCACAAAGGCTGGACACTGTTACATCGCTCCCTGTGGGTAACTCCACAATCATTTATGAGAATGGAAAAACTGCCCAATATAAGTGATAAACCCAAAGTTAAAAAAGAAGCCCCCTTCCTGGATGGTTAATGAATTTTAAAAAACCTGTAAAAGCCTTCATTCGAGGTAAGGGGCTGGGTATCTTCCCCATCAGGAAGGACAGACCACTGCTTTGTGAAGAGCTCCTTTCTTACTTCCATACTTAATAAATCTCTGCCCCTTTCTCTCCGTAGCTTGCTCTTGAATTCTTTCTTGTGCAAAGCCAAGAGCCTTCTTGGCGAGGGGCCTGAGACCTTCCTTCTCAGAACCTCAGCCTGTCCAGCCTCAGAATTACCAAATAAAAACATTACCAGATGACTCCTAAGTTTTCAGAAGCAATGTTCTCAGGCAGTTGTCATCTGATTACGGCAATATCTGACATCTTTGTGGTGTGATTCTATCGTTTCTTGTTTCTGCTCATACTTGCTCATGGTGCTTTGACTCATTGTGTGTTTTATGGTGCATTGTGAGTCCCTCTGGAACGCTGCAGGATTTCAGTGTACAAATGTGTTTATGGATTTTAATTGAGGAGGTCTGGAGTGGGTCCTGAGCATTGATTTTATTTTTTTATTATTTTTATTTTTTTAGGATCTACCTTTTTAACAAGGTAAACTCCTTCAAAGAGGAATTATATGTACTTTATCAGGTGCCTGGAGACCCGCACCCTGGCTGACATTTCTCAGACTACACGAGGACTGTGAATTCAATCTCTACGCCTCTGTGAGCCTCACCTTACGGTTTTGAATTCTCAGGGAAGATTTTTTTTACCCTCAACCTAGAACAAAGCGCAAGACAGGAAGTTTTCCTTGTAGTTAACTGGAGAGAGGGTGCTTTCTAGTTGCTCTTCTGCCAAAGCTAGGTCATTTAAAGGATTGAGCAAGGTGGGAGATTCGCCAGCTCTCCCATAGTGGCTGAGACTTTGCCCTTGTGTGGCCCTGTGCTCGGTGCTCAGCCTCGAACACTGAATCTCATAATCAACGTTCGCAAATGTCCACCAGGTGACAGCTTACTGTACTCTTCTGCTTCTCTCCTCTCCTCGTTCACACTCACACCTCTGGTCCTCCCTTAGGGATTTCCTAAGGGATTATTGATGCGGTTTAAAAAAACGATTTATATATATATATATATGGAAAAATATCTCTAAAACCTGTAAAGGGATGGATGATCCCCTGGATCATCCCAGGAACATGGTCCATTATGTGCTGGAAACAAATCCCTCCGGGGACCGCGCTCAGTACGTCACTGACATACCCATGGCAGGTAGGTGGCAGGGCAGAGGCCAGCGGGCTTCCACCACCTGTATCTCAGCTGTCGGTCAGCAGGACGCTCTGTGTTTGATTGTTGAACCCATCAAGCTAAGACGGTGCCCGCGGGCTTGCACGTGTTTGGGAACAAGGCCTACCCGGCTCTGATGTGGTCTTCACGGGGAGATAGCTGCCGAACCCAAGGAGACAGCCCAGGACAGAGAGTGGTGTCTCTCCCTGGACTAAAACAGGGTTGAAGAGACAAAATGTTCGATTTTACAAAGTGAGATGCTTTCTTCGGAGATATCCATGTGAAGAGGTCAACGAGGCCGCTGGTCTGGGCGGAGCGCAGATCCGGAGGATCCCTACAGGTGGAGGGGTGGGGACAACGGGAAGGACACACACCTCGCACTGGCAGGGGTGGAGCTGCGGCGGCAGCCAGGGGATGGCGCTGGCGGTCGGCTGGGGTCCAGGCACGAGGCTTCTTGGAGGCGAGGGCTGCAGCCACCCCTGCCATCTGGGAGAGCATCTGCACGTGAGAGAGCTCGCTTCGAGCTCAGCACCCAGGCTGTGTTGACGGCAGGGCCCACCTGAGAGAGGTGGGCAGGAGAGAGAGGTGTTTATTTACCTCATCATCTCCTTGTGAAAACAATCTCAACATTCATTTCATTTTCAAGTGGTGCGATGTTGTGTGAGGTTATTTCATCTCCCTTTAAACAAACAAACAAACCAAAAGGAACAGAAGGTAAATACCACCAACAGAAGCCGGAGGAACCCCCAGGAAGGTAATTGGTTAGGCTGCCTCGAGAGGTGTCAGTCCGGCCTTCCCCTGCGCCGCCGGCTACAGGTGCTGCCTGGCGGCACCTGCTGGATCCCAGCCCCCAGGGAACGACCCCTCCGAGCCGCCGCCGCCCACGAGAGTGCGGTGGGGACTCCGCAGCCAAGGTGTTTGCCCAAACCTAGTCCGTGTGGAGCCGTGGTCCTGCACCCACATTCTCCGGGTGGACCTAGCAGCGCTGGGAGGCCCATTCCCGCCACCTGCCACCACGCCAGCCTTGCTGGTCCCCTCCCTCGCTCTTTTCACTGTCTAGATCCCCGTCACACACCGTCACCCCAAACAGACCAAATTTCTTGATGCTTTTCCTACAAATGTCATGTCCTGCATCCCACCTTGGACCAGGCTGCCTGGGTGTTGACACTGGCATGGAAAAATCAAAGCTTCTTCCCACCACGAACCCCGTCCCTACATGGGAGCATGTTATTGAGATTCCGCTCTTGGTGCCAGGAGCCAGCCCAGTCTGACTGGTTTCCACCTTCCTCCCCATACACCTCAGCTCATGTCACCGCTGTCCCTGCCACTAAGCCCAGACGGCTGTGCTCCATGAAACCTGGACGTGTCTGGGAGATGCACCCATTCTTTTCTTCAACAGATATTTATTTCCTGACTTCTATGGACACTCCAAAGTCTGCCACAACAATAAAAATACAGTCCCTGTCCCGGTGAGACTATGTTCTGACAGGAGCTGGGGTGGGGGGGGGGGGCAATAAGCAATACAATTACAGAGTGTGTTAGGTGATATCAAATATTGTGAAGAGCAATAAGCAAGGTTAGGGTTCGAACCTCCAGGAGTGGTGAGGGAGGGGTGCGGCTATCTTTAGAGCGTCCAGAGATGGGCCTCTGCAATGGTGGCATGGTGGCAGAGGCACCAGTGGCATCACAGCAGAGACCCAAGGGAAGGGAAGGAGCCATATGACTATCTGACAGCAGAGTATCCAAATGCAGGCACTACAGGGAGAGACCCGGGGGTGGGCGCGTGCTCGGCACGTCCCAGGAACAGGGAGGACACTGGTGCTGCTAGAAGGAGAAGTGAGGGGCTGGCCAGTGGAGGAGTCAGCTCAGGGAATACCTGTAGCTCTTACTTGGGGTGACATGGGGACCACCAGAAGGTTGTGAGATGATGGGACTTCCAGAAAGGGGTCCTTCCACTCCCATGTCAGGAACAGATGGCACTCTGGAGGCAAGAAGAGAAGCCTGAGAAAATCTGGAGCAGTTGCGATAATCCAAGGGAGGGATGAGCCCTACTAGTCTATGACTAGTTTTCTTTGTTATTGCTTTATGGAACAAGAAACTTTCACATGCAAACCTAGCCTCAGTCATATTAGCTTTCTAAACTCGGGATTAGGGTGTGGTGAGGGGGAATCTTCTTTTTTTTTTTATTGATAGCAACCCTTATTTTTTTTTCAGATTTTTTTTTCAGATATTTAACATTTTTTAAAATTTCATTTCTTTTCAGCGTAACAGAGTTCATAGTTTTACACCACACCCAGTGCTCCATGCAATGCGTGCCCTCCATAATACCCACCACCTGGCTCCCCCAACCTCCCACCCCCCGCCCCTTCAAAACCCTCAAGTTGTTTTTCAGAGTCCATAGTCTCTCATGGTTCATCTCCCCCCCCAATTTCCCTCAACTCCCTTCTCCTCTCCATCTCCCCATGTCCTCCGTGTTATTTGTTATGCTCTACAAATAAGTGAAACCATATGATAATTGACTCTCTCTGCTTGACTTATTTCACTCAGCATAATCTCTGGGGGTCTTCTAGTGAGACTTGCAGATGGGATATTCACCTGAGAGAAAAACGTGCCCACTCGAGGGTCCCCATAGCCCATGACAGGTAAACCCGAGACAGACCCCAGCTCCGACCCCTCGGCGCGGGCTGACTGAAGCAGCATGTTTGCCTCCACTGACCTGACCCACATCTTGCCTACAAGATGGACTCTGCTTGTAAGAACTGGATCTCTGTTAACTAAAAGAAGCTCATGGAGTGAGACCCTGGGCAGCCCTCCAGGGTTTTCATTCTGGATCACCAGGCACATGTGAAGCGGCCAGACACCCTGAAGAGAACTGCGGTTCAAACATGCTAATCGTGTGGGAGACGGGGGGCTCCGTTGGTGGAACGTGCCCTTGATTTCAGCTCTGGTCATGATCTCAGGGTTGTGAAATCCAGCGGCGTGTCGGGCTCTATGCTGGGCAGGGAGACTGCTTGGGATTCTCTTGCTCTCTCTCCCTCTTGCTCATGCCCGCGTTCTCTCGCTCTCTAATAAATAAATAAATCTTTTAAAAAACATCAAAACTTCTGATTGTGGAGAGCACGTTTAGGATGGGTTTTGCACACGATGCCACTTGGATGATTGCGCCAATCCCTGGTACTTCAAATTCTCACTAAGATGCCGTCGTATGAACAAGTACCTCCTTGTCTTTAGTAGGTTCTTACAGAAAACATTTGGGAACTCCATACCTCTCTAAATACTTGTTGGGGGTGAAAATGTTGAAATTGAGAATAGAATTTGGTACTTGAGATCCGCCCCCCATCCCCAGCAATATTGACCTAACACGTGCACTTGTGCAAAGAGGAATTTCCAACTACCGGCTACAGAGTAGCCGCTGGGCTCTAGCACGTCACATATGTCTCTACCGACCCTGTCAGATTGGAAAAATTGTCCCCAATTTACCTATGTGGCCAAAGGCAACACACTGTCTTTGGAATTAGAAATCAAATACAGGCTTATTCCAAACATTGGCTTTTTCAGCACAAAATCCCCATCTGAAATGGATCCTGCTAATTTTCTCATTGGGTTGAATCTGTTAAAACTCCTCATATATGGAAATGCCAAGTAATCTAGACATTTCCCGATGATAATGCAATAGAATGGGTTGATTTTGAAGACAGAGCCAGTTGCAAAAAATTTAGGTAGTTGAATGACAATTAATTCAGAAAGAAATTTAAATTTGAACAAGTCTCTAGTTTCAGGTCCCCAATGAGACGATTTTGTCACTGAAGATGAAAAAAAAAAAAAAAAGCCAAACCTAATTTGAAGAGGTAAATTTTCACCTGCAGAAGACCTTGTCATTTATGCGGATATCATTAAAAACTCCAAAGCAAAACTTACGAAAGTGGCACATTTTTACAGAACTGCAGAAGCTTTATTTAGGCCGTGAGAATTCCTACTTCACACGGATTTTTGTCATCTCTCTCAGCTCCAGGGGCCCCTTAATGACAAATTAGCAAGGTGCTACTGTCTTGTAACTAGGAGTTCAGCACATTGACATTCAGCATTATGACCTGCTTCTTGCTAGACTGCTAATTAATATTTGCACTGGCTGCAGAATCAGCTTGTCTTTTAGATTATTTCATATTCGGAAAATGGCCTCCAAGTGAGGCAGGTTTTTATCTAAAAGCCAACTTTAACTTTGTTGTATCGGTGACATTTACGAGAAGGGCTACTACTGATTATGTATCTGTTCTTGATGGACATGCTTTATATTATCTCAACTGTGCTACAGTTGTGCAAGATAAATAATTTTACCCTCATTTGGGGGTTTAGGACTCTAAGCCTCAAAAGCTTAAATAATCTGCCCAAGACCATGGAGTTGATGAGGTCTGCAACTGAGGTTTAAACCCTCTTCTGTCAGAATCCAGAGATCCTCGTAATCAGTCAGACCATCATCTCCAGTTAAAGAAGGTCCACGAGAAAGAGGAGGAGATACCAATCACCATTCTAAGTTACCCATCAGCTTAGCAGGTGCATTAATGACTATAGATCCTGCCGCTACAAAAGAGAAAAAGCAAAATGTTCTTGCAAACCAAATGATTAAATTAGAAGTCATGTGAATACACCTGAGTTCCCCTGGTATTCCATCACCATGCAAATACACTCACAAGCACCTTTCTTCCTTAAAGACTAGCGTTCATTCTGATGAGTTCATACTCAGGGTTGAACTAGTCATTAAATATTTTAAATCACACTCCAAAAAACAAACAAACAAACCAGGAACAGCATCTTCAAGTGTGTCTTCATCAAAACAGTAAGAAAGGACAGTTTTCTTCATTGCAAGAGAATACAGGTGAAGATATATGCACATACATTCCACCCATCCTATCAACCATGTCTTTGCAGAAGGAATTACAGAGGTAAAGTCAAGCTTGGAGGGCAACAGGACCCAGCAGCCTGAGCCCCTCGGTTTTTCCCTCAGGCAGAGCAATTTGTTTTGTGCTCTGACTGTATTTTTCAGTCTCAGAATTCTCTTCCGTATTTCTTTTCCGAGCACAAATTTTCTTCCCTGATGATCTAGGTCAATACTTGAACAGATGGCGGCTGGCGTTTCCAAACTGTAGCTTGGGAGGAACTGGGAGGAACTCAAAGGGTCCTAAACTAAAAAAAACTTAAATATAGAGAATTCACTTTAAAAACAAAGGTCAATCAGATCACTGTTGATTTCTTCTTTTAAGGAAAGCATATTCAAATTCAGGTTGACATTTTACCCATTTTATTTCAGCTTTCATTGTTTCAGTATGAAAATAATGCATGGTTATGTGGACAAACAGAAAATACAGAGAAGAAAAAAGAAGGAAAGGAAAAAATCCTGCGTCACCTCTCCAGTGATAAGGGGATATGAATACCAACTTGCTTTTGATTCCTTTTAACGAGTTCTTGGGGGGGGGTGTCATCTTTTTTATCTCCTTATGGCCTTTTTGGAGATTGTCTTTTTATTTCCTACAGATTTGTAACATACACACTTACATTACACAATGAAATCACACTGTATATGCTTTCTGTAACAGATTATCAGGTCTTCATATTAACAATTTCATGATGCTCACGATATGTTCATTACAATGTCCCATACTGTTCATTATCATCTCAATGGCTGTGCATGTCATCACGTGGGTGTGACACTATCGATGCACAGCCTTAAATTACTCACATCTCAGTCAATTAACTTTTGTTATTGTTTTTATTTTTTTTATTTATTTTTTTTATTTTTTATTTTATTTTTTTTTTTAAAGATTTTATTTACTTATTTGACAGAGAGAGATCACAAGTAGGCAGAGAGGCAGGCAGAGAGAGAGAGAGAGGAGGAAGCAGGCTCCCTGCCGAGCAGAGAGCCCGATGCGGGGCTCGATCCCAGGACCCCGAGATCATGACCTGAGCCGAAGGCAGCAGCTTAACCCACTGAGCCACCCAGGTGCCCCTGTTATTGTTTTTATTTTAAAAACAAACACTTTAATGAACATTTGTGTATGTATATGTTGGCACTTGACTAAGAATTGCCTTAGCATAAATCCCTAGAAGCAGGTCAAAGCAATGAGCATTTTTAAGGTTTCTAATGTAGTCTGTGGAGAGGTTATGACAAACTGTTGTCCCACTAGCTGTGCACCAGTATGCCGTACCCCTCACCCTCTGCAACGCTGTATATTTTTATTTTATTTAATCATCATCAGTCTCAGCAGTATCAGAAAACAGTAGCTCTTTTTTGTCCTAACTCAGCCTATTCCTCTCGAGCTAGATTCAACACAGACACAAGCTCCAGCCCAAAACTTGAGGAAATTTGGATCTTACGCTAGCCATTTTTACAGACTATTTCTTTGATCTTTTTCTTTCCAAGTTTCTCTGTTTTCTGCCTTACTCTCCCTTCTTAACACCCAGCATTTACTTCAGAAAGAACCCAAGAAGGTAGTTCAAGATCTAAGCTTCCTGACTACCTCTCTGCTCAGAAGCACAGCACTGTGGAGCCAAGGGAACAGACTGTGTCCCAGTGCACCCACCTCATGCAGGTCCTAGGAAAAGAGACCCAGGCTTTTTGGCACTAAAAGCTCTCCAGACTGAACAATGCACAGGCAAGCACAGGTCTGCAGCCAGCACCTCCTTGCTAGCTCTTTTATTTGGAATAATTACCTATTTTTATTTTCTGGTTTTGATTATCCATTCAAAACTTACTACGGTGATTTTTATAAAATTCACTCATTTTCCAGAAGATGAAGCAGTAGGGCTAAAGGTTAAACATTTTTGCCTCACTTGGGGACTAGATAAAGGGTTTCTCCTTGGCAGGACGCCCTTCCACAAGGACAGCTGCCCTGGGGGAGACGGGAAGGTGAGGCTCACTGGTAAGGTGGGAAGCTGTGATTTCAGCTTTCGTTCCTCAAAGATCAGCAAACTGGATGGGTGTTGAGACTGCTCGAGGAGGTCCATAAAGACCAGGGTGGCCAGTTGATGACTCCTACCTTGATTGCCTATCAATAGACATGAACTGGTTAAATGTTAAAGCCCTGAGCCCTTGAACCTCCATCATGGGAAGATGGTTAAAGTCCAAAGATGGGAGGACATGGCTCTCCTATCATGTCAGAACTGAATCTAGAAGCTATTTTTCAAACAGGAATACAAATAAGCAAATGACAGACTTTAAAGAACTCTTCCAATATTAATAATATCGGAAACCACAGAATGTTTATAGTGGGACAGGTAGGGTCATTTGAGGGAAGACACATGGGGAAAACTTGAGCGAGAAGTCCCCCACCTGCCCTGTGATGCTTTACCGAGTTATTAGCTGAGGCAGGCAAAGCAGAGGGAGCAACGCAAGCCCATAGGGGAATATGATCAAGAAGAACAAGGTATTTATGGTGATATGTTAATAACTGCAACTGGAAATCAAGGACTTTCTTAAAATTACTAAAAGAACATAATAAAGGAGGAGATGTTCTAGCATTGATATGGGCAGGAAACCCAGGTATCTCTGGAAGTGCACCAGTGAATGCGGCTAAGAGGATGAATGGAGGAGGAAGGGCCTTCATAGAGATGACTGTCTTGATCACACCTGTTGAAGAACTTCCTATTAGAATCACTACACAGACAGTAATGGAAGGTGGGTAGGAATAGGCCTAACAAAATGTGGAGGTTCTGTTCTTCATTCCCTCGTGTGGGTTTGGCCCCTTCTCAACTAATTCTCCTGTGATTTTCAGATATTTGGGGTTAAAGTTGTCAGAAATAGATATTTGATCTGCTAGAAACTGGTACCACTGCAGTCAAGATTCTGAGAGGAAGTGAAGGCAAACAGTTGAAGGAAGTGGGCCTTACCCAGAATGCGTCCCTGATGGGCGCACGTAGGCTTGGGCCTGCAGATGCCGTGGCAATTCCCTGGGAAGCTTGGCTCCTGCGGGAAGAGTAAGATACTCAACTAATTGATAACCGCAGATCCCCAACCTGCAGCCAAAACGGCCTCCAGGGGATCATGGATCCTGCTTGGGAAGACAGCTGATCTCACTCTAGACCCATCCAGTCCCAGCTCAGCCTCTGCCCTTTTTCTTCACTCTTTGGTTTTCTCTGTCTGTGAGGTGCACATAGTGTACTTAAATCCATAGGAACATGGGAAGCTGCATTTCCAAGTCCCATGTAATGTGTGCATCTAAAGGTTGGTCAACTCTGACTTCTTATTTATATGTCACGATGTTTGGCCTTGAAACAAACAAGCATGTCTGCAGAGAGAAAAGCACATTTTAGCTTTTGTTCTCTCTGGCTGTCCCTGAGCAGATCGATGAACTCTGGTTCCCTGCAAAGCTCCTTGTTGACGTTGTCGTCAGGAATCTAGGACTCAAGCACCAGACATTAGCAAAGCCCCGTGTGCTCCCTGGGTCTGTGGTCAGGAGACACACCTCCCTTCTTATCTTTCCTGGGCCAGAACAGCAGCCTGGACCTCAAGGAGGTGATTGCCACTGCCCATCTCGGGGAACTCATTCGTAGGGACGCACTGGTCCAGCCCCACTGTCTCTCATCCAAAAGGATGGGTGCTTAAAGCTGACAGCTCAGTCTTTAAAGACATGCTGATAATTTGTAGCCCTTTATGAGGCTCCACATTCATTTTTCAGAGTTTCTTTTGCCAAGTTTGTGTCTCACATTGGGCCTTTTCTCCTTTGGGTAAAAATATCCTTGTGCTGGCCAGGGCTCTGGCAGGTTCTCTGCTGCAACAGTGACACCTGCTGTTCAGGACAAAGTTGGCGATTTCTCAAAGGAAATTCTCCCTGTGGCCAAGACTGCTTTCAGATTTCCAACATCTGGAAGCACAGTGGGTCCATTTTGCAGGGAATAAGTACCTCCACGCTGAACCACCAACATCGAAGGAGAGGCCCAGGACAGGAAGACAAGAACAAAGAAGAAAAGGTCTCCTGCATTGAAAAGCAAAGACATCAGGGAGCTCCCTGGCCTGGCGCCGAGCAGCTCCCTGGCCGGCTAAGTGAGAGGTGGCCCTTGGCCCCGGTGATTCTGAGACATGCCTGTCATCAGTGGGCCCTCTGCCGGGGCCCAGAATGCTCAATTTCTGTCTCTGGAGGTCAAGCCCTGCCTTCCTTGGGGCAGACCCTGCCCCCCAAGGGGACGGACTTTCCTTCCAGGAAATGACCACCGGCCGAACACTATTGCCCACACTCCTCAACATAGCGGGTGAGGAGGGATGTTCTCCTTCTTGGTCTTCCTTGCTTTGGAATAATGAATGCTGTAACAGGCTTGCCAGAGTTTATAAGACCCACATGTTCAAAGACACACATCCTCAATTTCTTTAAAACACCAGAAATTCTAACAGGAAACATTTATTATCAATGCCCATTTTCCATTTGCCTTTAATATTTGGGGATAATTCTATTATTATTTATTTTAATTTCCCCTAACTTTTTTTTTCTTAAATAGGCAGCATGTCCCATGTGGAGCTTGAACTCACCACCCTAAGGTCATGAGTCAAAAGCATTACTGAGTGAACCAGCCAGGCACCCCAACTTAACTTTTAATTAAGGCAAGATTTGAAGTGTCTATGAAGTCGCAAATTCTTGCCTTATGTTCACGAAAGTAGACACATTTTTAAGTGGCCTGTTCTCCAAATAGTTATGTAAATACTTTCAAAATGATTTTTTGTGTGTGTTCCAAAAATATTTCTCACCTACATGGGTATAAAGTTCAGCTTTTATTTTGACGTCCATAGGGGATCTACCAAATAAATACGGCTAATACCTAAATGGAAGAGTTTTAGTTCTTTACGTATCAAATCGAGAAGTCAAGCCATAACTCAAGCGTTTTCAATATTTTAAAGAAATTGGTTTTAACCCTTTTTGCACATACAAAAGAAAATCTGCATGGAAGCCTGATTTTTAAACTGAAAAAAGTGGGGGTCCTCACTTTTCCTCAAAGTGGCCTTGAAAAGACTCCTTGGCAGCCCAGAGGCCCCCATGGGACAGTTTGCCAAGCAAAGGCCAAGTGCCTTGCCCTGGTCTCCAGCCCCCACCACACCCTGCAGGAACCATGTCCCCAGGCCCCCATGTCTGCACCCCCATCTGTAAAATAAGGGCAAGTCAGCCTGCTTCGTGGGTTACTGTGAGAATAAAGGGGGGAAGCACAGCTGAAAATCTTCAATTAACACGAAGAGCTAAACAACTACAGTTGTAAAGTAAAAAGGAGAATGATAATTTTACTTCCTCCGGTTTCCTTCTCCAGCTATGACGTGAGAGATTGAGATTAGGTGGTCACTAAGGACAGATACTGAACGTGGTCATCTTGCTTGCTCCCTAATCAACTCTGTGGCGCCAGCCCTGGCTCCATTTTCCAGCTGAAGAAGTAGGACCGGGAGATTCTGGAGGTCGACAAGCCGCACAAATGGGTCCCGGGATTCCGGGGCCGGCGTTCCTGCCAGCATCCCTGGTCTCCCTGTGACCTCAACCACGCCCGATAACTTCAAGCTCTGTAATTCTATGATTCTCGGAAACACTGTCCTCCCATTCTCGTCATGGAGAGCTGCGGCTTTGCTCGTGGCTGTGAAACCAATAATCCGCAGATTGCAACACACTGCAGCGATCTGCGCTCCGGCTAGCCTAGTAAGACACGAGCATCCTTCACACGCAGCAGCTGCACCACAGCCCTGGCTGCGCGGCCAGGCCGGCTCTTCAAGGTGTCCCTGGCACGTCTTCTGGGACCGTCCTGACCCCTCTACCCCAGATATGGGGGCTTCGTCAGGCTGTTGGAATCTCTTAGGGACAGGCTCTCATTCCCCATCATACCTGGACTGGATATTACAGCAAGACTTCATTTTTGTTTTTGTTGTTCCCATTTCCGATTTTCCTCCCTCGTTCATTTTAATTTCACTGATTTCCCCCTTATCACTTAATACATTTTCCTCATTATTGGCATCTGGGCTGAAGGCTGCAAACACAGAAAGACCAAATCAAGACTTAAAAAAAAAAAAAAGAGCAAAATATTCCCATTTCAGATGGAGAAACAGATGGGGTTCTTGGCACTTCCGAGGATTTAAATTGACCCTCTGCACCACGCTGGAGGAAGACAGACTGTCGCTGCTGACAAGCAAGCATGGGAGAGCCCTGCTTTCCCTTCAAACACACAGGAGCATTTGGAGTTCTTTTCTCTCAGCAGTGTGTGACGAGAAGAAACCATATGATTTATTCTGACTCTCTTGGGGTCTGAAAATGCAGCTGTGGGACCCCAGAAGGCCCTGGGGGAAGACTGCTCTCCCCCAAACCACCGTCGTGACCTGGACCAGTTGACCTTGGAGCCCGCCTTGCCATCTGAAGGTGGTAATAAAAGCAGCTGCCCCTTGTGACAACAGCAGGAAGTGGGTTAAAATGGCAGCAGACGTGCCAGCATGGGGCCCTGCACATAGTAGGTGTTCAACACATTTGTCTTCTTGCTTTTTCATACATGGCCAAAGATGTTAATTTTTTTTGGAAGCTCCCTCTCCAGAACTTTCTCTTTTTACAGCTGGTGAGGATGAGGACCAGGTGGGTGGCGCTGACCTTCCCTGGGATGACATTTACAAAATAAGCACTACCCATATGCAGGACAAGTGCAGTCGCCATCTGAGATGGGAGCTCCTTATTTTAAGCAGGTTTTGAGCTTGCCTGCAGATCTTTAAAATATGGGAATCTTGGACAACCTTTAGTCAGAAATCTTGAAGCTGCCCTCCTGTTCAGTTATCAAAGATGTTCCAAATTGCTGTGTCTATCCATTTTCAGAAAAAAAGCTCGGAGTGCTTTTGATTGGTATGAGCTGTTTATTTTAACAATAATTTTAAGAATCTGCCTCAAACAAATCAAACTATTTGTGCTTGTTCCTAAAAGCAACAAAAGCAAAAACAAAACAGAAAGAAAGAAAAAAAAAAAAAGAAAATGTATAAGGCAAGAGTAGGTAAATAGGTTACAGGGTTATTTGATGATAAGACCCTTCAGATCCAAAGAAAGGACATCCACTTGGGGTATTTATAAAGGAAAGTGTTGATTATCACAAAGGCCATGAAAGAAGATTACAAAGAGAAAAAATTACAAGAATCAAAGAAAAGACAGACAGAGATTACCGAGTGTACCTTTTTGGACTCTCTGCTAGACATCTTGCTTCTATGTTTTAAACCCTTCCTAGGTGCCTCACAGCCTACAAAAAGAATTCAACCTCCAACGTCTGACACCCAGGAACTTTTTTCATTAGATTTTCTTGACCTTTCTCAACTCAGTTTTTAATAATTCCCCCTGCAGTTCTCCTCCATGGATTATCTACCACACCAAGCTATCCACGTTTCCTAGATTATGCCTTACATGTTAAATGGGACAATGCATGTGCTCAATGTCTGACATTTATCCGCACAAACAAAATCAAGTCCTTGCACTTAAAAGTCGGTAGGTTAATTAACAGAAAATATCAGAAAGTGAAGGTTCCATTACTTCTAGAAGCAGAAGTAAAAAGAGAGGCTGAAACAGAAGAACCCATTAAACACCCATAAAGAAGCTAGACCAGGTGGGCTCCACCCTGGGCAGTGAGGCAGCTACACCTCTGTCTGCATGGGCTACGGCTATGTGCTCCATGGAGAAACCCAACTGGAGTCTCCAGACAGGAGTGAAAAGAAGAGAGAAGGTCGAGTATGAGGCTGAAGACAGAGGGAATGATGTCGCCATAATGAAGGGGGTGTCCTCCCAACTTCCTCTCCGTGGTTCCCAGCACACCCCGGGCAACAGATTAGAGGACACATTTCTAGAGAATGGATGAGCCTGAGGGAACAGACAAGTACACAGCCATATCCATCCCAAGTACCAATCACCCTAAGTGAAGCTTGCCAATTCCTAAACCACACACAACCCTCCCCCACACACACACACCTTCCCATCAGATTTTTGTACTTGACTTTTGCGTCCAAGCAGAAAACCAAGAACAGTAGAGATTGGAAAAAAGCCTCTATTAGGAAAGACAAATCAAAACTGAAGAACAAGAAAAGGAGGGAAGCTGAGGCACTTCAATGAGCAGAAAAAAACTTAAAGATATATTTAATTAAACTCCTCAGAAAGCTAAGACATTACGTCAATGAAACAAATATGAACAGAGAACAATAGAGCTCTTAGACATTAAAACTAAAATCTGTAAAATTAAGAACACAATAAAAGATCCAGAAGCTACATTTGAGAAAATCATGCAGAAACTGAGAAAAAAATGATAGGAAATGGAAAATAGGAGACTATAAGAAATTAAGAGGATTCATCTGGGAAATCAAATGTATTAATCACAGAAGCTCCAAAAAGCATAAAGTAATTGGAAGGGAAGAATTATTAAAGGAATAATATAAAGAAATGTCTTGGGACCAAAGGGCTTCAATGGCCAACAGACACACAGAAACATGCTCAACATCACTCATCATCAGAGAGATGCAAATCAAAACCACCATGATATATCACCTTACACCGGTCAGAATGGCTAGTACCAAAAAGACAAGAAATAGCATGTGCTGATGAGCATGTGGGGAAAAAAAGGAATCATTGTGCACTGTTGATGGGAATGCAAACTGCCGCAACCACTATGGAAAACAGTGCAAAGTTTCCTCAGAGTATTAGGAGTAGAAATACTATATAATCCAGTAATTCCACTATGGGGTACTTACTTGAATAAAATGAAAACAGTAATTCAAAAAGATATACCCACCCCTATGTTTATTGCAGTATTATTCACAATAGCCAAGATACAGAGCAACCTAAGTGTCCATCAATAGATGAATGGATAAAGAAGATATGGTGTGTGTGGATAATGGAATATTACTCAGCCATAAAAAGGAATGAGATATAACCAATTGTGACAACATGAATGGACCTAGAGGGTATTATGCTAAGTGAAATAAGTCAGAGAAGGACAACTTTCATATGATTTCACTTACATGTGAAATTAAAAGACAAAACAAAACAAATGAACAAACGAAGAGAAACAGACCCACAAATACAAAGAAAAAACTAGAGGTTGTCAGAGGGGAGGGGGTTGGGGGATGGGTAAAATGGGTGAAGGCGAGAGGGTGTTTGGGAATGAATAAGTCACAGAGATGAAAGGCACAACATAGGGAATATAGTCAATGCTACTGTAGTAGAATTGTATGGTGCACATGGTAGCTATGTTGTGGTGAGCACAGCATAACCCATAGACTTGTTAAATCATTCTACTGTACACCTTAAAGGCAATGTAACATGTGACAAGTATACTTCAATTAAAAAAGAAAGAAAGAAAGAAAGAAAGAAAGAAAGAAAGAAAGAAAGAAAGAAAGAAAGAAAAAGAGCCAAAGGACTTCAGTTCCTACCGAGTGGCCATGGTTGCCTGGATCACAGCCTCCAGACAATGGGATTGTCCTCACAAGAGAATCTTGTGAATCTCTTTGAAAATGTGATTAAGGTAAGGAGTATCCTGAATAATTATCCAGTGTGCTCTAGAGACAGTCATTTGTTTATGTATAGGAGAGAGGCCAAGGAGATTTGATACACTCAGGAGAGAAGGCTCCATAGCCCCAGAGGCAGAGATGGAGTCTGGTGCAGCCACAGCCGGGGAAGCCCTGGCAGCCATCAGAAGCTGGATGGGCAGGGAGCAGGCTCTCCCCTAGAACCTCTGGAGGGAGGACGGCCCTGCCAACACCTTGATTCCAGCCCATGGAAACTGATGTCGAACTATCAGCCTCCAGATCTTGAGAGGGTACATTTGTTTTGTTTCCAGCCACCCAGTTAGTGGTGACTGTGCAGCCACAGGAAACTATCAAACCGACCCACTAAATAAACAAGAAACATCACTGCAAAGTTTCAGAATACCAAGCATAAAGAGAGGAGACTGAAAGCTTCAGAGAGAAGGAACACATCTTTAGAGAGCAGGACTCAGATGGGAATTACAACGACAATTACTACACACCAATGCAAGCATTACCTGCAGAATCTAATGTTTTGAGATTAACATCATTGCTGATCTGGTATTCAACCAAAACAAAATGTTAGCCCCAATAACTGTATTTTTGACATGCGTCCCACCAGATGAACCTTTTATGTACCTTCTTCTCAGAAAGCTACTGGAGGATATGCTCCCACAAATGAAGGAGGAGATTTCCAACAAAAGGGAAAGTCATGAAGTTTAGAAAGAAAGCAAGCCAAATTAGCAGTAACACAGTGGAATCAAGAGATATCCTAAGTACTGAATGCTATTTACTGGGACTGTAACTGTCCTTTCAGGGAGAATTATTACATGGTGCATAGAAAAAAATCAATTTTTTAGATAAAATACATGTGTGGTGAACACATGGTGCGCTCTGTGAAGCTTCCTCTTCCATAGTATAAGTCAATAGAGAATATTTTAAATTTTCAAAACAGAATGAATATATATTATTAGAAATCCAAAGTTCTAAATCAGAAGAAATAGCAAAGAGTTTGAAGTAGCTGACTCTGGGGGGCCTACGGAAAGCCTCATTGAGTCTACAGGTTTTCTAAGCTGCTATTACTCTGATTTTTCTAAAACATACACACTTGCTACTGTGATTTTAAAAAGAAATGCAAGGGCTCCCTTTCTATAAACGTCCCTTTGTGAGTCCTAATCCAGTTTTCTATATGGCAGTAATTGTGTGAAGTATTCTCATATATATATATATATATATGTCGTTAATTCCCCACTATTAAAATGTAGTGCACGAATCCAATCAAAGATAAAGAAACCAAGGGCGCTCCGTGGCTCACTCAGTCAAGCGAGTCAAGCGCCTGGCTCTTGATTTCAGCGTAGGTCATGATCTCAGGGTCATGAGGTCGAGTCCTGTGTGGGACTCCATGCTTAGTAGGAACTCCACTCGAGATTCTCTCTCTCCTCCTGCCTCTCCCCACCTGCTCTCTATTTCTCTTTCTCAATAAAAAAGTAAAAAAATTAAAAAATAAAGATGAAGAAACCAAAGCTTTAGCCCCGACAGACGTCGTTCTCTTGATTTCTGTTATAACATTCCGTTCCCATTCGTGCTCACCTTCCCCATGTCACAGCATGAGGATAAAGGACCGTTGCAAAGACCAGCTTTATCGGGATGGCCAGCATTCCAGAGGTGCTTGGCACACAGCGAACTCAGCCTCTATGTCCAATCTGTCCACATGGGCCCTGAGCCGGCCAGGCTCTGGCACGGAACGGAGGCCAAAGACCTTAGCATGTACTTGAGTGAGGTTCATTCCTGCCCAGTTCTTCATTCAGGCAGAGAAGAAACATGTGCTCTTCATCTACCCTGCCGAGCATAAGAGTAAGGATACAGGCTGTATCACATCGCATCCTTGCCCCCAAGATGTCTAGGGATAGAAAGTAGGTAGCCACTCAGAACTAGTAAAAACAAGTTTTAGAAACTAAAATATTGGGGCCCAGAGGGATGAAAAATCCAAAAGACAGAAAGGGCTTCCTGGAGATAGTAGCATTTACTCTGGGCTGTAATCAATGAGCAATTCCAAGCACACACCACATTCCCCCTTGCTCCCACTCCTTTGCCGACACCTCTCCCCAATGGCAGGTCTGGCAACTTCTTCCCTTGGATCCCGCAGGACCTTCCAAAAACACTTGACCTGACACTCAGTGTGTCATTGCACTTAGCTCTGTCCCTCTCCAGACTCTGAGCCCCTTCAGGGCTTTGGGTTTGTCTTAACCGAAGACTAAGAGTGTTTGGATTTACCAATACCTATTAGAAATACTTGCCAAGTGAAAGAAAAAAAAATGCATGCGTGTTCTTTCACTCAGCTCCTATCAGAATCCTGTGTTATCTGACGGAAGCATCATGCTTGCGGAGAGAAGTAAAGGCCCAATTTTAACAAAGGGTTATTTGGACAAGATCAAGGAGGGTGCTGCAGTGTGTGGGGTCTGGGCACAGGGGCTGAATCACAGTCCATATTCGGTCCCCTGCGTTACCAAGCCAGTCCAATAAAACACGGAGTTTCCACTGGTTGGCAAAGTAGCTGCTTGCAATCTGTCATTTTAAACATGTGTTTTGAAATTAAAATTCAATGGGAATGGAAATGAACGTGTTTTTCCTCTTAATTCAAGACCAATCCTTTTTCCTGGGTTTTTCCTCCTAACTCCCTTGGAGGCTGGAAACATGGATGCCAACAACCTTGATCTATCACTGGGGATTCAATCTGCTCCCGAGCAAAAAGACAGATCTTCAAAAGTAAAAACCACAACCACAGGCCTGAGAATTACCACCAGCGTGGAAAAGCTGAGAGCGTGTGTGTGTGTGTGTGTGTGTGTGTGTGTGTGTGTGTGTCTGGGAGCATTTTCTCCTGATGTTGGGGGCAGAAAAGGGTTTATTTTTCCACTCCCATTCACACCAGCTGCCATGAAGCAGGCATAAAGGCCCCCGGAGCGGCTCTGTGGCCATAGATCACGGAACCAGCCCCAGCTGCAGATGGCCCCAGCAGCTGGCCAGAGAGGTGCTGCAGCTGACCCCCTCCCACAGGCTGGGGACACAGGGAGCAACTCGCAGCCTCCCACCCCAGATTTATGAAGCAGGAAGCAGCCAGCCAAAAAAGCAAAAGAGAAAAAGCCCAACTGCTCTGTTTCTTTTTTTTTTTTTTTCTTCCTTAAAGTCAACACACACCTAACGACATTTGTAGCTACTAAACTAGTGCAAGTATCTGTCACTTCCAGCTGTCAGGAGCGGACGGGCTGGGCACAGAAGACAGTGCTGTGTGCAGAGGCCATTGGGAATAGCCAGCACTTGGAGCTCCCACCCTGGGGGGCAGTGGGAGGCAGGAACCCAGCAGTCACACAGACTGTGCCCCCACTCTGAGCAGCACTCATGACAAGGATTTCCACCCTGAGTCACCGCAGACGGGGTATTCGGGAGATAAAAGGTTAAGAAGCCTTGAGTGTCCTGCCCAGAGTGACATGGTCAAGAGATGCTCGTCGTGGGTGGTGGAGGGCTGTTTTGGGGGAAAAAAAAAAAGCTCTAGAATGATCTAGAACATCCTTCCAAGCCTTTTGGATAAGCCATCTAATTATCGGTGTTTCCACTGTCTTTAATTGAGACCGATATGGTATTTTCTTATGGTTTTACACCAAAAACTCAAATTAGGACTGGGACAGAGCCCCAAGCTCTCAATCAGATGGGAGAAAATCAAGGCCCTGGGATTCCAAAAAGCCCACCCAAGTTCACCCAGTAACGCCGAGGGAGAGCAGAAAGTAGAACTCAATCTCTCAAAAAATACCTTCACTCTCTATGCAAATACTTAATTTGAATGTAACTCCCCAAAATAATGACATGCTCAATATGCAGCGTAAGCGATAGTCCCCGATATGGTCCTGTGGGCAGGAGTCATGATGAAAGACCCGCCCGAGTCACCTGTTCACCGAGAGAACGTCCAAGAAAGAGATGAACTCACTAGACGTAAACAAACACTTTTAAACATTTGCCGCACAGAGGAGTTCTGCAGAGCCCGAGGCTGGAAAATTATCGCACAAATATCTGAATGCAGGAGGCAGAAACGGAGTGAGAGGAGGAAGCAAGGCTTAGTGGCATATCTGGGTGGAGAGAACCCTCCAAGGTTGCTACGCACCCACCAGCCAGAGCCGGAGTCAGCGGATGCAGGAAGGGCCCCACCCGCACACCTGCAGGGTGACCACTAGCTGGCTCGGGACCCAGCTCTCCCTGCCTGGCTCATACCACGAATGCCCTTGGAGCTGGGCTTGAGTCAGTACCTTGCAGCAGCCCTCCCCCTTTAAAGAGCAGGAGGCTGGAGGGCAGCGTGGTTGCTGGGTTCTCTGTGTCGGCAATGGAGGAGGACTCTCTTCACCCCAAGCAGCACCAGGAAAAAGGCTGATAGCCAGGAAGGGAAAAATAACTTAAAAAAAAAAAAATCTGATCAGTGAAATACATTTATGGTAACCCGGCACCCAGAGTATGGACTTTCATACAAATGCTGAGGACCGTGGCTTTGGGCCAGGTGCATGAATTTTCAAACCGGAGGGGCTGTGGAACGTGTCTCAAAGCCCACGTACGGAAGTGGCTCTCCAAGGTTCAGGGAGAAGGAGCAGAGCTGGGAGGTGAGTGGTCTTGCCTGGAGCTGATATCATCCTTGGAGCCTGGGCACCTACACAACCCATGACCAGGTTGGGACGGACACTCTCTTCATGTGGGTTGTTGCTACAAAATGGGTTTCCCTTCACGGACACTGGATGGGAGTCGCCGGCTTCCCCGTTCCTCTCGAGCACAGGGTGATGACTTCTTACACAGAGGTCAGCTGTGTCATCTGCGTCCTGTGCGATGCAAACCCCAGCCGACCGTTGCGGAGTAAGTGGCGAGTGGATTTTTGAAGTCGAACGTTGTTGCGTGCTCTGTGTGCCTCAAGTTCAAGGAATTTTTTTTGTTTAACTGCTGAGCATTGAAGATCCAAAAATAACACTCTAGAGCCAAACTGAGCTATTGAAAAATAAATAACTTGCCTGCTTCGGAATGGAGTAAAATTGGTTTCTCTACTACAACACACCTGTTGTTTTCTCTAGGCCCCGCTGCACTAGTGGTTCTCAGTAGTGGCTGGACACTGATACCATCAGGAGCTGAAAGCAGATCACGCTGCCTGCGTCTCAGCCCCAGGGAGTCCGGCTTACTTCTCTGGGATAGACCTTGGCGTTGGTGCGTTTGCAGGCTCCCAGCTTCGAATGGGCAGTCAGGGCCCAGAGCCGCCGAGGGGAAGCTGCACCATATTCTGTCCATTTGCATCTGGACACATGGACAGAACCGGACCGAGCTCTCTGCCCATGACAGCTACTGGGAAGGAAGAACCCAGTACCTACGGTCATGCGGATACGAACTGAACTTTTCATTAGGTGACTAAAATATTGTTTTAAACGTGTCTAAAGGAAGGAGTGTATCTCAGCCTTCACTGGACTCCTTAGGACCCTCTACACCTAGCAGGAGCCCATTAAACATGGATGGAATTGAATTGAAACGACACATAAAGAATCACGACCCCTTACACTTCCCTCCCCTACTTATCTCCGACCTTGACTCCAACATGAAGAGGCCAATAAACAGCCAACAGAGCCAACAGCTGAGGATTGCTGGGGCAAGGCTACAGGCATTCCAACCTCCCTTAGAACAAAACCGTATTCTAGACCCAAGAGCCGGATGGTGTTGCTGGCAGTGGTTGCAATTCAGCCACACGTCTCCTGTCACCTTGCACAAGTAAAGGCGGGCTCGCCGCTCCTGGAGAATCAGGCATGCATGAGGAAAGTTCACTCTGTTTCCCGGCAGCCGAGGGCAGGCGGCCAACTGTATTTTTACAAGGGAGGTCAGAGCAACAGTGCGGGTGCCCCAGACTGACTCCAACATGCACAAACTTTTCTGTAACTAAACGGGTCATCATAGGGCTGGGGAGAGCTCCCCCCCAAGGACAAGGTAATACCGTCCTGAGTCAGCAGGGCCAGGAGTAGTAAGAGAGTGCCAGCCTGGGGGTCTCAGCAGGATGCTTTGCTGCCCTGGGGCTTGGGGCTTGTCTTCCAGCGAGGCCCACACCTCTTGTAGGGACTGTCATTCTCCAGACACCAGCGTTAAGCACCTGTTTTTAACGGCAAATGACTTTGCGATCATTAACCGATATCTAATAAAGTGAACCCTTTAAACAGGCTGGAGAGAAACAGATGTTTCCAGAACTTAATGAAAGGGAATTATGCACCATCATACCCCAGAGCTGAGCCCTGCCCCCGTCACCTGTGCTGTATCAAGCAGCCAAATGTCCTCGCTGGGTGTTTGGTTAAGCTCGGCGGGAACGGGCCCTGAGCTGGCTTAAATCGAATCCGACGTACGCTCAGGTGAGCATCGCAAACGCACACCTGCTTTGGCCTATGTGCACGCACACCCACCCCACACCGGAGGCTGCCCGCAGGCGACAGGTGAGTGAACCCACTGCCGCAAAGGACCTTCGAAAAGGAACCAGCCCATTGCTGGCCTCTGAGCGCCTGGATGAATTTAGGACCCTCGACTGGTTCCAGGCCTCACAAGCTGCATAAATCTGGGAAGACTCTTTATCTCAAAGGTCCATTCCCTCATCTGTAGAATTTAATGATGGAACGTATCTGAAAAAACCTATTTGTAGATGGTTGTGTTGTAAAAATACTGTTTTTAAAGCAAACGAGCCCTATAAAGGTTTTGAAATGACCAACGATCACAAGAGCCATGATGAGGGATCCTCTATTCGTCGGCACCCCTCGTCAGACCCCGGACCCCTCTGCGGGGATCTCAGTTCGCAGGGGACCCTCTCACGCCAGCACTTGGCTTCTCAGTCTGTTACCCAGAGCCGCCCTTGCCGACCTGCCGGGCCCCTGGCTGGGCAAAGGCACGCACACCTTCCAAGCCACAGCAGAGACCTCTCCCTCCCTCTGCACCGGGCGCCTGGACAGCCCGGTTCCCCCCACCCAAGACGGCTCTGCAGACACACAGCGGAAAGGCTCCTTCCCCCACCAAGGTGTGTGTGGCCTCCACGTCTCTGTCCAGACTAATCACGAGTCAGCGACCCCCAGCTCGGCAGAATGCTTGGGCTCCTGATAGAAACCTGGTTTTAGCAATACACATGCAAGCCCCCAAATTCTCCAGGCTGGTTCTCCCGCCTGCTGCCTTTTAGCAGCTTCCGGCTCTCAGCTCAACTTGCCGCCCACCCCAGGCCTTCCTCCTCCAGCTGCTGGCAATGTGGGAAAATCCAGCTGACGGAAGGCGCGCTGTCTCCCATCACTTCCTTTGACTGGACTCAGCATAGCAGGCGGCCACGAGTCACCCACCGGGGTCCTGCTCTAGCCGAGGCCCCTGTGCCCCAACCCAGGCTCTCGTGTCTGGGGGAGGACTCAGCCCCTCCGGCCTGCCTCACATCAGAGCCCACTCTGGCCTGCTCATTGCTGCCCTGCCTCATTCCGCCTCGCATTCCTGCCATGTGTGAACAGTCCAGGCACACGCAGACGTGTGTGTACACCTCCATCAGAGCTGCCCGCCCTCTCTCCTCATTCCTCCGGCAGAATTCTAAGGTTCTGGTTGGTTCTCATTGGCACCCCAAACATCACCTGTTCTCGGGCTCAATCCTTGTCTTTCATGATGGAACACCTGAGAGAAAACAGTAGCGTTAATGCCCCACACCCTGAAAATATGCCGGCGAGAGGCCAATCCCTTTTACAGCCGTGTTCTCTGCAGGAGAGAAGGACGGTCTCCGTTATGCGAGCTTGTGACGGGCACTTGCTGTTTTGCTCCCCTTCGCCTACAGGATCACAGGTATCGGGGAGTGGAAGCTCAGAGAGGGCACAGTGGGGCCAAAGCAGCCCCAAAGGCAAGGGCCCATCCAGGACGGGAGGCCCACAGGCACTCCTGATGCCAATGGTGGCCCCAGTGGGGACAGAAGCACTTTGGAAAGCTCGGGAGACTTCATGCTGTCTCCCTGGGAAATAGGCTTGCAAGTGACGTCAGAGCTTGAAGCCAAATGAGAACCACACGTGGTTCCTTCTTGTCAGAAAAGTCTCATTCGGGTTACAGCCCACCCTGGAAACCTGCACAAAAGTCACCTCCCCAGCTTCACTTCGGAGGTAACAAATCTTGAAATGCGATGATTGTATCCACGGGTGCATAGTTTTAGCTTGAATGGACTTCCGGAAACTGGAAGCACAGTAACACATTGTGGCCTCCACATACCTCCTTTCTCGCTCCAGGAATGGCCCAGAATCTGGGCACCTCCCAAATTTCCAGCCCAGCGTGGTCCTCCTCCTGCATGAGGGACATTTCATGTGGAACCAGATGCAGGACCTGGGTTCCTCGGCTGACACTCACCCCCTCTCGTTCTCTGCCAGGCTCTTCTGAGACCAAGAAAGGAAGAAGGGGGATTCCATCCCCTCCGAGGCCGTTCCTGGTGCTGCAGAGTCCTGGGAGTGCACCCAGAGTGTTCCCACTTCATAGGCGTTTCAGGGCAGCAGCTCTGTGGGCGCGGCCCGCAGCGGGGACACCCTCCGCTGTCAAGAGAGGCTGGGAGGCTCTGGGGATGTGGCAAAGCTGGAAGCAGGCCTGGACCCACTGGTGTCCAGTCTGACCTCCTTTTATATGAAAATGCGCGTAAATCATCCTAATTCACTAACGGCAGTTGCAGGCGGCACAGGCACATGGTAGTGACGCGGGGAGACGCGGTGGTTCCGGAAGGCTCAGTCCAAGTGGCAACAAGGACCGTCACTGAAGCATCAGCAACGGTCACGGCGGAAGTCGGAACAGGAACGTGGCTCCCCGGGCGGCCACAGCCAGAGGGGCGACATGATCACACTAGGCTGGGGGACACGAGTCGTGTTTGTAGTGGAACCACCTGCCAAAACAATCTCCAGAGAAGTCGAGAAGCCACTAGAACACGAGGCTACAGAGCCTGGGCCCCGTGATCGCTAGCCATGGGGCCGGCCAGCCGAGCGTCGCACCAAGAAGGACGCATCAGCGAAAACCACAGTCTGGCATCTCTCCAGGGCTGGGGCTTTCCAGGCTTTTCCCCGAAATTCGGCACGGTTCTATAATGCCTGGATCATCATCCGTCTTCCAGACGAGGATAGTTCAGGTAAATAAAGTGACTCTGCCAAGGCCAAACTCTTCCCCGGTGGGACAGCCAGGGTTTGCGATGAAGCCGGAGCAAAATGAAGGTTTATGCTCCAAAGACCTTGGAGTCAACATTAATGAGGCAAGAAGAGAAGTTCACGCTCAGGCATGTGGGATCCCTCCGGTGGCGGCATTTTTCATACGTGTCTCTTTTTCCGAAGAGATAAAATAGACAAAGCACGTCCCAGTACTCCAGGCCTCAGTAACGTAATTAATAAGGTGGAAGGTCTGGACATATGTCTGACTATATGCCACGGGAAGAGAAGGTAGGCAAACTTTCTCAAGTATCCAGGTAACAATCCTTAAAAACTGGTATTTTCTTCAGCCACAAGAAAACATCACTAAACACCAAAGGAACAGAAAGGCTCCATACAAGGAGAGAAACTGAAAAATGAAAACACAAAATGAGAACGTCAAACCCATGATAAAAACCGTCCACCAGGAAATTTAAGAAACCTGCATTTAACAACACTTCGGTCAAAGAGTAAATCAAAACCTCAATACGGAAAGGCAAGCCGTCTGGTCACACGGACAACAAAAGCAGGAAAGGCCAGAAAGGAGCACAAACAGAGCATTCGGAGGGAGGGAACTTCTCTGCCACAAGTATGTGTGTTAACGAGCAAGGGTGTGGAAAAGCATTACGTAATTACAATACTCAGGGCACTAGAGAAGAAATTAGAATAAAAACTCAGGAAACCAGAATAAGAGAGTTTAAAAGATGAGAACAGAAAGTGTTTCCTGGGTCGCCTGGGTGGCTCAGTTGGTTAAGCGGCTGCCTTCGGCTCAGGTCATGATCCCAGCGTCCTGGGATCGAGTCCCACATCGGGCTCCTTGCTCGGCAGGGAGCCTGCTTCTCCCTCTGCCTCTGCCTGTCACTCTATCTGCCTGTGCTCGCTCTCTCTCCCTCTCTCTCTGACAAATAAAATCTTTAAAAAAAAAAAAAGAAAGAAAGAAAGTGTTTCCTTAGGGACAGAAAGCAGTAAAACTAATTGATAAATACCAGAGTTGGTTTTTACACATTAAAGATCAACAATAACAGTAAAAATGATTATTAGCAGGAGGAACGGCAGAACGAGGGGAAAGCTAAGGGAGGCGGGAGATGCTGGGCTGGGCTGGGCTCACGCAGCCACTGGAGGAGCACAGGCGTCCCGCCGACTCCACGTGCTGTTCTGACCTTCTGCGTAGACCCAGGAACACAGAACAGACCGGAGTCAGGGAATGAACCCCTTTCCCAGAAAGGAGCACCAGGCCCACTTGTTTTTAACAGGGAATTTCTAACAAATCTTTGAGAAAAAGAATATGAAGTGTCTCCCATCAGAGAGAGAAGGGGGGTTATTCTGGAAGTGCAAAAATGCCACTGAGAGGGGAAGCCTTTGGAAGAGTTAGGGCAGCGCCTGCCTCATTTTCTCTGCCGGGGGACGGGCACAGGAAGCAAACCGCCTCCCAGGTGAGGCCACACTGAGTGACAGGCCAGAGGCTGCACTCTGCCACAGCTGCCACCCCACCGCGCCTCTGGGGCTCCTTCCCTCTCCACCCCGAGGAGCCTGAGAAGGAGCAGGTCTCTCGTCCTTAAGAACACACGGAGAACATCCCAGAAGGGCTTCCAGGATGAAGGCTGATTTCTCCTTCACCTTGAAAGGGTGGGCCCCCAGGATGCAGGGGAGGGGCGGGGGCGTGGCCCGGCTGCAAGGTGAGGTGACACCTGTGGGCCTCCAGGGTCCTGAGTCTGGGCTTCCCCGGCCCCGCCCCCCAGGCCTCTGCCGCTGCCCTTGGTGACCCCAAAGGTCTGGTCTCAGGGTGGTGGAGGGGAAAGCAGGGCCTGCCTGGCTGCCCCCAATACTAGCCTGTCCTTTTCGAAACTTCCTCTTGACTTGTTGTCTTTTCTTATTTTGGTTTATCTCGGGGTGGGGGGGAGTTGGGGGGGTATCTTGAAAGAAGTTGAAGGGAAGCTGGGTGGGGACAGGGTGGAAGGGCAGAGGGCAGACACGAAAATCCGCTACTAACACGCAAAACAAAAACACCAACGAATGAATGAATGAATGAATGAATGATTTTTTTTAAAAGAGACCAAAAGGCTCAGGCCACCCCAGAAACTGGAGAAATGAAGTCCTCGCGCGCCACCTGCTGGCCGTCGCTCATCACCGCATGCTGGCAGACCCCTCATGGCATTACCCACAGCCCTGAGTATCCTCAACTCCCCAGCCAACCTCTCAGATCTCGGGCTCCTCCCTTCCAATCCAGTTGCCACAGAGTCTTTCTAAAGCCTAGGACTTGACAAAAAATAAAATAAAATTAATATGTTTAAAAAAATAAAAATAATAAAAATAATAAAAATAAAGCCTATGACTTAACTGTCACTTCCCAATTTAAAACCCGCTAGTGGTTCCCATTTTATATGGGAACAACTCCCACCAGGAGGGCATCAGAAACAGACCCTCACCTCTGCTCTGCTCCCAGCTTGGCTCCCCCAGCCAGGTTCCTTCTGTGAAACCACCCGCCTCTCTCCAGGTTCGGTTCAGACCTGCCTCCCTTGCTCTCTGCCTCTCCCAGCTTGGCACGACTTTCTCCAGCTCCATGCCTGGTACGTGCTTCTTCCTGCCCCCATCCCTCTAATTTACAAGGTACGAATAGGACTGTCTGATTTCTCCCTTAGGTGAAGGAACGCCCTGCATGAACCACCAGAGGCTTCTAGCCAGTGTCTGCTGAGTTCATATCAGTCCACTTAATATTTGCAAAGAAAATGCTGGTCCTTGTACCAGGGTCCAGTTCTGCTGCCCCTCAGCTAAGAATGGAGAAGGTTTCAAGCACTGGCTCTCTTTTCAGTAGTGGTGATGAGGTTCCAGAGGGCTGCCCTGCCTTAAGGTTCTGCCCTGTGGACATAGGAGAGCTCTTCTGAACCTTGGTGAGCACAGATGCCCCAGGAGAACTGAGGCAGCACGAAGCTCGGCCACCTGCCCCCAACAGCGTAAATGTCCCCTGAATTATGGTTTCCCTTCTCACTTCCTTTCCTGGACCAGAGCCCTGTCCTCCCTGCTGCCAGGATTCCCTCGCCAATCAATCCTTCCTCCTATTTGCCCCACCAAATACTCTTGTCTCTGGGCAACTAGTCTAGCCTTGAAACAAAAGTGCTTTTGCACAGGGAAACCTTCAAGTGGGCTCCAAGCATAAATCTGGTGCTAAGTCGCTTCTGCCGAGCCCAGAGCCCCTTCTGAGGGCCAGAGCCTAACCACCGACCGGTCACCTGTCTACCTGGTGCTCGGCGGCATCGAGAACCCCATGCATCTGAACTCACCAGCTTCCTTCTCTCCTCAACCCTCTCCGTCTCCTGAGTTCCCTGGGCCAGGCAGAGAGGCACCACCAGTCCCCAGGCGCCCAGAGACTGGGAGTCACCATCAGCAGCTGCCCTTACCCCTTCGCTCATTCACTACATCCCGTCGATCCAACTTTCTAGATACATCTGTAAAGACTACACGTCTCCCAGGGACCACATCCCTCATTTCAGGCTCTGCATTGGCGCTGGGCCCTTCTCAGCCCTCCTCTGAGGATGGCAGATGCACTGACCAGAAGCCAATTTGAGCCTCTGAGTCCAGAGCCGCTCAGCCATGGTGTCAATGCCAGAGACGGTGACCGCTGCAAGCGCTCTCCACATTCTCCCCTTGCAAACCTCTCTCAGCCTCCGTGGTCCCTCCTCTTCAGACCGACCTGGGATTTCTCTCCACGCCAGCCCGGACCCTGCACTGGGTTATACCAGAGCACAGACGTGCATGTATACACACACACATGCATACACACGTGCACACACACACACACACTTCACTCAGCTCAAGCACCTGGGGAAGTTAATTAACGGCCAAGAAATGGGCACGTCAGGAAGCCTCCCTTCCACCACCTGCTGGTGCTCCCTCCAGCTCCTGCTCCCGTGCTTCTGGCAAGAACCTACAATCCTTCCCCAAGTCTCCAGCATTGGGGGCGGCAAGGCTGGTCTCAGCTCCTACCTTAAATGAACTCATCGAGGAAATTTTCCTGGAATCTCCTTCACGCATCACCCCCTCCCTCGCTTGTGCGGCCGAGGATTCGGCCAGAATCTGGATTGATCTGCACTCAGGTGTTTACAAAGTGGGAGCTGCCAAGTCATCTGACTTCCCAGCATTGACCCAAAGTTACAGGGATCACTCTCCCTCCGGACTAGAAAGTTCTGTGAGAACAACAGAAAAGTCTGATCAAGGTCAAGAGTGTGGGTTTAGAATCCAATTCAGAAACTGACTGAATCCTACTCCCCGGGAGGCAGGAGCAGGAAGGAGGGCAGGCAGCCTCCAGGCTTCCCAACCTCCATACCAAGGTCAGTCCCCCCAATTCCAGGACAGCCCTGCTCCTCCTGTGGCCCTCGTCATACCCTCGCCCACGGCAGGCTCGTCCGTGTGCTGCCCGACCCGCAGGGCTGCACCCTGGGCCCCTGTGCGGCAGGAGCAGAAGTCGGAGCCCAAGGGAAACCCCACATCTGGAAGCAGAAGCGAGACTGGAGGAGAGACGCCAACCCCTTCTTCAGTGCTGAGGGGCCAATGAGGGAGGGGAAAGAGGTGCTGAGGCCCGAGGGCTGGGCAGCTCAGGGCAGAGAGAAGCCGGGATGAACTCAGGGAGGAGGTCTCGGAGTTTTCTCTGAACAGAGCTGAGGCCTGGAGTGAGGGGTGAAGGCAGACGCTCCATCCACGCCGGGGCGCAGGCTGAGCGGGGCCAGGGCTTGGAGAGGGCAAGCCACACCCAGCGTGGTCTGGGCCCTCCGTCCAGCCAGGGTCAGTCGGCCAGGGCCGCGGGCCTGCGGCTGGTGCAGAGCGCCGACGGTTGTCCCTGCCGTGAGCTCGTGTGCAAGCTGACCCCCTACTGTTGGGACCCACACTGAAAACCTGCCTGTAGCCGGTCTTGCGCTCACATCTGTGCTCACACACGTGCACACACAGACACATGTGCACGCACGCCTCAGTCCCACAACTTAAGGACAGGAAAGCTTCAGCCAGAAATCCTCCTGGTGGCTCTTCCAGGTCAGTGTAAGCCCCGCCCAGGGGTCCCAGCCACAGACAGGAAGCTGCTTGTGTCCGGGGCCTCCCAGCCACTGTCCCCCGAGAGCACAGGCCATCATCCCTGCTCCTGGCCACAGGGCCTGTCCTTCAGCTCTGCTCCCGCGGCCGCATGGCGGGCAGCAGGTTGGAGGCCGGGTTTGGGCTTCCCAGCTCCAGCGGACGGGCAGCGGGCTGGAGGCCACCGGGGCCCGGGACTCGCAGTCTCCACAGCTCTGAGAAGGCCCCTTCAGAGTTTGGCGCCAGGAACAAGAAGCGAGGAGGCTGGGCCTTTGGATATTTCCAAGCCTAGCTGGGGACAATGACCCTGGGAGTCTCCGATTAGACACTGATGTCCACCTAGGTCACTGGGAAGTTGACACTTCGAAACATCGTTGGAGGCAGCTTTCTTTTTACCCCAAACTTTGAAGAGCAACCAACTTGCCCCATCCTTCGGCTTCCTTTTGATTGCACAGAGCGCAAGGTGGCATTTGCAGAACACCTAGTCAATAGCACGGGACCCTAGAAACCAGTTTGGGAAATGCTGGTCTGCAGGCGAAAGCCATACTGCAGGTATTATGACTGAGCAACGTCTCCAACCTGCTTCCCCGTCTTCCTCCCCAACCTACTTCTCCAGCCAACGTCCCAACATCCCCCGCAAACATAAGATGCTTCAATCAAACCAAACAGCCTGTTTCCTTGCATGTGTTCTAGCGTCCGTGTCTCCCATTGTTGTTCTTTCTAACCAGGCTGTCCTCCTTGAATGCCATGTGCCCAGATGGTGCCCATCCCTCCAGGCTTCGTTCAAAGCGCCCTCCCAGGGAAGCTCCCCTACACCTCCAGTCACGGCACTAACACCCACACGATCTGCTACGTGCCTTCATTGGGATGCTGGAGCTTCCCCAGGATGTGAACTCCTTCCAAGCAAACTTTGTGGTATCGTCATCCCTGATTCATCCCCCGAGCATCTCAGATCCTGAAGGCCTGGCAGTTAAACAGGCCCATTAAATCAAATGACCCGTACCACTGTCTTCCTTTTCATTTCCTCAAAATAGAAATGCAGTCTTCCAGCTACTGCTTCGCATTCACCTCCAGCCCCTAACCATGGTTATAAAGACACGCTACGGGTCTTAGAGGCTTGTGCTATCGGGCTAAGTTAAATTGAAAGGGACAGAATCGAGAAGGAACCAGAGGGAGATGTGACTTTGGGTGAAGCCCTTTCTCCATCTAAGACTTATGAGGCAAGGAGATTAAGTCCATGATCTTCAAAGTCTTTTGAATTCTGACCATCTGTAATTCCAAGGTTTGGCAAACTGAGTTGTTTAAAATTTACAAGTGAAAACTTGGCGTGGGAAGTGGGGAGCACAGACTGGGGCAGTTCTGACCCTCCAACCCTCCCTACTCCATCACAGTGGTCCTTTTCATCAGCTTTGTCCTTAACATTGACCTGTAGCTTTCCACAGACCTGAAGTTTTCGTACATTTTCCTCCGTAGCAACGATGACCTGCACAGTAGAAAGCTGGACTCAGGCATGCCAAGGAACACTTCCAGTAGAGCACACATGGCCACACACCCCATTCTCCCCCGTTCCAGAGCCTGTAGCCATCCTGGTGTCCCTCAGAGTCGGTAAGGGAGGTCCCATCGGATCTCTCCGACCATGGTTTCCATAGAATCTTATTGAGGGCGTAATTAATTAAAAATTTAAAAAAATCTGTGTTCCTGCAGCATCGGGGCAGCCTGACTCTTTGGGGAGAGGCATGGGCCAAAGCAGCCAGCTCCCTCATCACCATGGGTGTGTCTCTAGAAAAGCGTTCTGCTAGGGCAGGGAGCATGGGGAACACACATGCCCACGGAGGGCAGGGGACGAAGACAAAGGTGACTGTGTGCAGGGTAGGACCATCCCATGGACCAGCAGCGCTGGAAGGCTAGCTGACATCATGCCCCAAACAGCTAACCCCAGTTAGGGCTGCAATGCGGTAACATCTAAAAGGCGAACTGAGCCAGAATAGGAAAGAGATTAAGAGGCAGAAATTACTGAGAAGCCCACCTTTTTTTCTAAGACTATGCTTTTATCGCTAAAACGTGAAATTTATTTCCTGGATATTTTAAAATGCCAGATAGTTACATGCTTGGGAAATTTTAGAAGATTAAAGGGAATTAAAGAAGATTAAAAAAAAAAAAGCAAAAAACAGGAGCCCCTGGGTGGCTCAGTGGGTTAAAGCCTCTGCCTTCGGCTCAGGTCATGATCTCAGGGTCTTGGGATCGAGCCCCGCATCAGGCTCTCTGCTCAGCAGGGAGCCTGCTTCTCTCTCTCTCTCTCTGCCTGCCTCTGCCTACTTGTGATCTCTGTCAAATAAATAAACAAAATCTTAAAAAAAAACAACAAAAAAACCTGAAAGAGGTTGCTTTATTTAGAGTTTTCCAAACGCACTTGTGCATCGAGACCACCAGGAGGCGCTTTACCAGGCTTCCTCTCCCAGGCGCCAGCTCTGGAGATTAGGAACCCTTGGGTGGGGCTCCACGTTTGGAAAAGGGTCCAAGTAATTCCAACGTGCGTTCCGGTTTGAGTCCCACTGTGTCCGGTGACTGTAAATTACCAGGGTCCCAAGATTCATCTATTCATACTTAAAAAAAAAAATGGTTTAGTGATTCCTCACTAGTATTCTACTAGGGGCCCAGCCAAGGCAACTCGAGCCAGCGCTGGCGAAGGTAGTTCCTGTTCTGAGGAGCTCACAGGCTACTGGTCCTGTCCACACTGTAACGCTGCCCACAGCTGCTCGCAGGCCACAACCTGGCCCTTCCCTCCAGCAAGTGACGGCACAGTGGGTCCCGCTGATGTTCTGTCTGAGGAGGGGAGGGAGGCCCCGAGGGGGGAGGAGGGAGAAAGGCAACATGTGTTTGAGGGTAATCTTAATAATTCATGTGATTCCACCTTTAGAGACCGATTTTCATGGCCTTTCTGGATTAAACACAACACTGCAAAAGACAGTGGGGAAAACTGCTCCACATCCTGTGTCATGAGAAAATGCAAATTAAAACAACAAGGAGGTCCGACTACATGACTCTTAGAACGGCCAAATCCCAGAACGCTGGTGCCCGAAGCTGGTGCGGATGTGGGGAAGCAGGAGTTCTCACTCGTCGCTGGCGATGAGCGTGAAACGGTGCGGGCACTTTGGAAGAGTCTGGCGATTTTGACAAAACCAAATATACTCTTGCTACAGGATCCAGCACTTGTACTCCTTGGTATTTAGGTGGAGGAGGTAAAAAGGAATGGGCGTGGCAGCTTCACTCATAATTGCCAAAACTTAGAAGCCAACGAGGTGTCCTTCAGCAGGTGAATGGATACACTAGGGCACATCCAGACCAGGGACTACAACTCCGTGTTCGAAAGAAACCTGCTGTCGGGTCCTGAAAAGACATGAGGGAAAGCTGAGTGCGCATTACTACGTGAGAGGAGCCAATCTGAAAAGACGTCGTATGTATGATTCCAAGTACGTGACATTCTGGAAAAGGCAAGTCTATGGAGACAGAACAAAGATAAGCTGTCGCCAGGGCTTGGGGGAAGGAGGGACGAACGGGCAGAACACAGAGGATTTTTCGGGCAGTGAAAATACTCTGTATGATTTTCTAATGGTGGATACATGTCACGTTCCCAAGCCCACACCAACACTGAACCCTAATGTAAATGATGGACTTTTGGGTGATTGCGGTATGTTAATGCAGATTCCCCGGTTGTAAAAAATGTCCCACTCTGGTGGGGGACGTGGCCAGCAGGAGAGGCTGTGTGGCGTGAGGGCAGGGAGGATGCGGGAAATCTGTACCTTCCTCTCCATTTTGCTAGGAGCCTAAATTGACTCTAAAAAATTAAATCTTAATAATTTTGAAAGACAGTTCCAGAGGGATGCTCTGTTAGAGGACTTTGATAATGATGAAATGAGTTCTGGATAAAACACCTAAATCTTGCCTTCAATTACATATGGTCCGAATCACACAAATGGACAAAGCCAAGGGGAATGTCCCAGCATTACCAGGTCAAAGAATGCTGTTTTCTTTGCTTCCCTTTAGGTGGACGCAAGGGTCTGTGTTTCTGTGGGCTGTGGGCAGGCCCGTTAGCACCTCGGGGCACCAGCCATGTCCCAGCAGGGGGACGGCAGCCCGTGGTAATGATGGGGTCCCCCTGGGGCATGTCCTGCATGCCTGCTCCCCCCTCCTCGCATGCCCACAGCCTCTGGGCTGGCCCTAGCGAGAGGTCGCTAACAAAGGCACTCTCTGGGGCAGAAATTCAGAAAAAGAAGTCCACGCTCTGCTGAGAAACAGGAACCGTCCCCAGTTTGGCAGACAGGCCTCCACGGGGCTGGCGGACGCACATGCTGCTCGGCCCCCGGCCCCCGTCCAACCCGCTCGCTGCTCCCTGTCCCCAAGGAACTGGGTGGGACACCCCGGAAGTACCACATCATTTCCCCATTCATGTCCCAACGTTCACAGAACCTCTGAAAATTAACCGACCCTCCTTCAATTATCCCCTCTGGTTTTTGTCTGAGAACCATTTTTCAAGACCCTATTTATGTACCCCTGAAACAAATAATACATTATATATTAATACAAAAGACCCGATTTAGACACTAGCTCCTCTGGGACCACCCCTCCCCCCACCCCGGGTCACGGCCACCGTACTCTCTGCAGGAGGGCGGGACAAGGAAACCTGCTGCATCCGACTGCACGTGCCCCGACCACTGCGGTTCCCCCGATGACAAAGGTTTCCCCAAAACCCGTCTCTATCTTGTAGACCAGCTTCCCCACTGAGAAAGCACCCCCCAAAATCAACCTATCTATCCTTGGCACACACCAAAGGCTCAGCGAATGTATCATAAGCTGAAGGGCCTCATTTCTGCAAGAATTCCACCTGCTGCTGGGGGGAAAGCGTGCGGTCCTATGTAACTACCAGTCCCCTCTGTGGACGACCTCTGTCTCCGAGGACCCCCGCAGAGTGGGCCTCCTCGGAGCTCATGGTCAAGGAAGTCTTGCTCATCTCCAAGGCCTCCATACAGGTGAGCCTTGGGACAGGTGGGGCTCCGGGCTTCTGGGGAGCAGCACCCTGGTGGCTCATGCAGGGGCTTGGCTGCACCTGGTGGGGCATCTGGGTCTGAGGCCAGGTTTGGCCAATGAGTCATTATCCTAGTGACGGCTGCTTGTGCTAGGGTGCTTCCGTCTTCCCCAATTACATGCAGGAGTACCGAATGCACCCCTGTTAATGGGGCTTCAAGGAGTTTACAGTCATCCCCTCACCCCCTGGCTCGTCGGACCAGCACCCTATAGGTCGGCAATGCCACTGGGGCCTTTAGAATACTTTTAGTGTCCCCGGGACCATTCGTTCTGCTTCCAGGAGGCTCTTGAGGAAATAATTAGCCAGCAACGGCTAATTATCTCTAATGCAACAGTGGGGTAGCCACGTTCACAAAGAATCTCTAGAAGGTGAGAAACCAGTCTCACTGTCTCTTGGAATACAAAGTGATAAGCGCCTGCACGAGCAGAGCGCTCCTCACGCAGTGACACATCCTTCAGGCTCGTGACTCACCCTCCCCCGCGGGGGCCACCTACCCCCACACACCCAGGGCAAGGCTGGGATTTCTGAGCACACAGGGCAACGAAGCCCCCCCGGGGGCACACGGGGACACTGGCACGGGCATTCCCCACAGCGTCATTTACGGAAGCCGGAAAACTTAGAAACGACTTACACGTCCATCGGAAGAGATGGACACGGTGTTGATTGAGGTTTGCTCACGATTCCTTGAACCTGAACGACCTTCGTGATGGGCTCGACCAGTAGCCCTAGTGGAAGTGTGACTTCTGAGGCCAGGTGGCCCAACGGCGTCACTTCAGCCTTGTTTGCTCGGAGCTCCGCAGCCGTGGTGGGAGAAGCCCGAGGTGGCCCAAGGCGAGAGACCATCGTGGGGCTCCAGCCGGGAGCTAGCCGGGGCCCCGGCCGGCATCTGTCATGAGACGGGAGTGACGATGCCTCCTCGAGACTGTGGCCACCAGGGCCAAGGCCCCCAGCTTGGACTCTCCCCAGCTGGGGCCACAGACGTCCTGGAGCTGAAATGAGCGGTCCCATGGGTCCTGCTCAAGTCACCGCCCACAGCATCCCTGAGCACAGCACAGCGGTTCCCGCGGGACCCTCAGGAGCTACCCTCATGACTGGATCAGCAGCACACGCATCCATGTATCGGCGACAGAGATGCAAGTTCTGCCAAACGATACTTAACCTTGAATTTAAAAAAATCAAGCTGTATTATAAGAAAAACCTAATGAGAATGAACCTCTTCCTCCCTGTCATTCTCTGGTCACTTGGACACAGGTCATTCCGAGAAATTCTGAAGACACGGAACGCCTGCCTTCCCTCCAGGCAGAGCTGGGCTTTTCTCCCGGGCGCCCTGCTCTGTTCTGAGGTGAGGGAAGGCAAAAACGTGCAGCTGCTTCTGGCCCAGAGAACTAAGGACCCAGGGACAGCAGAGACACCGAATGAGTTTCAACACGCTTGATTCCTTTCTTAAAAGACTTTATTTGAGAGAGAGAGAGAGAGAGACTGAGCGAGCATGGGGGGGGCAGAGGGGGAAGCAGACTCCCCGCTGAACGCAGAGCCCGACACAGGGCTCCATCCCAGGATCGTGACACGCACCTAACCACCCAGGCCACCCAGTGGCCTGACAAGTTTAATTCTTAAACTCAAAAGCGCAGACCTTTTTAAGAGCCTTGGAAAATATTTACTGCTACCACCACCAACGTATCATTGGCTACAAACCTTTGTTTAGGGGCGCCTGGGTGGCTCAGTCGGTGAAGCATCCGCCTTTGGCTCAGGTCATGATCTCAGGGTCCTGGGGTCAAGTCCCGCGTCAGGCTCCCTGCTCAGCAGGAAGCCTGCTTCTCCCTCTGCCTGCCACTCCCCCTGCTTGTGCTCTCTCTCTCTCTGACAGATAAATAAAATCTTTAAAAAATAAAAATAAAATATTTGGTGAAAGCGGTGAAGTTTTATATTTCGCTCAATGTCTCCAAAAGTAACGATGCCCGCGAGTCATCAGGAACTCTGCTCCCGTGACTGCACAGGACGGCGACATCTGACGCGGGCCATAGCCGCCTCGAGTCCCTCTGTGGTGGGGCGGGGTGGGGTCGGGACGGGTGCAGGTAGGCCCTGCATGACCACCGTCCGCGCAGGGCTGCGGAGGGGAGCGGAGCTCCTGAGCAGGACCCGGAGTCGTCGGGCTTCAGTGCATGTCGGGGCAGGCTCCGGGAGACCAGCCACAGGGAGGGGAGTGGCTCCGAGCAAGGGGTCGCCGTGGGCTCTGGGGAGGGTGTGAGGAGCTGCTCCCGGGAGCCAGCACACCCATCCTGAGTGCACAGGCCAGTCAGCTCTGCGGCAAGAGGGCTGCAGATGCTCTCCCTAAGGCGCCAGAGGCCGAGGACAGAGAGCGGGCTCACAAGAGCTGACTCTGGAAGGGGCCTTCCCTCACGGCCTCACACCCAGCACAGCCTGGGTCTGAAGATCTGGGCAATCTTCCAGATCCACCATGGCGGTACCCTGTGAGCGCCCACTCCGGCCTCCGAGTGCTCACCCGGGGAACGAGTGTCCTCCTCATGAGGTGTGGCAGGGTTAAATGAGTTCCTGCCTCAGATGTATTTAGAGCAGGGCCTGGCATGGCCTCCACGCTTCGAAAATACAGCTTAGCCTACCCTTTCCATCCACAGACGCAACAACAGTCACGCAACACGTTCTCTGTGCCAGGCAGCGGGCGACTCTGCTCGGCACAGGGGGACACGCCACACCTCACACAGGCGCACCGTCATCCCTGACGGCGGCTTCGCACTCATGTGCAAAGTCATGCTTCCTGCCTCTCCCGGAGCCTTGTCCCATACAGACCAATGCGTGAGAAATGTGACTCCGAACCCGGCATCTGGGGCGGCGTTCGGACCTCCTCTCGGTCTTTACCCAAACAGGAACATGGGGTCGCTCCTGCCCTCCAAAGCTCATCATTGATTTCCAAGTGGTGGCACACGCATTTGCAGTCTGGTGTGAACACGGCGTGATTTCTCTGCAGCGAGAGTGCTCAACAGACTTGGCAGAGTGGGAGGCTGAGAAAGGCTTCCCAGGGGGACTGCTGGGAGCCCGTCTTGAAGGCTGAGCAGACCTCCCCGGGGGAGGAAGACGGGGACGTCGTCACTGGCAAAAGGAATAGCCAGGTGAGGGTCTGTGTGGTGGGAGCCCAGGGCTCCTTGGGGACCTGCATGGGTTCCGTGCAGCCGTTGCAGGCCAAGGTGTGCAGCAGGACACCTGCCTCTGAGACTCTGCATAGAACCCTTCCTGGCCTCTGCCAGCTTCTGGGGTTGTTGGCGACCAACGGTGCCCCCTGGCTTGTGACAACGGAGCTCCAGTCTCTGCCTCTGTCTTCATGCAGCATTCTGTGTATGTGTGTGCACGCACGCGCGCGTGTGTATCTGAATTTTCCTCATTTTATAAAGACATTAGTAATCCAGAATGACCCCAGTCCTAATCTGATTACATCTGCAAGGACCTGGCTTCTAAAGAAGGTCACATTCACAGGGAGCATGGGTGAGGACTTCCACATAGCATTTTTGGGGACATAATTCGATCCACCCGGGCTCAGACACTCTGGAGAGCAGGCACCATTCTCCCCCTCACAGGGTCCTTCACTCAAAAAGCTCTCTTTGCAGACTTAGTGTGGTGATCCTTTTGCAATATTAACAAATACTGAATCATCACGCTGCACACCTGAAGCGAATACAATGTTGTATGTCAATTATACCTCAAACAAGAGGAGGAAAAAAGCTGCCTGTTAGTGTCTGTGCAGTGGTGCTTAGAACTCTATTTTCTAGAAGTTTCTCAGCGTCCCCAGATCCAGTCCCATTAATACTGAAACAGCCCCGTCGCTTGGAAATCACTGTGGGCTTTCTCGTCCATGCCCCGCGTTCTAGTAGAGACACGCCGCGCGTAATGTTATCTTAGCACGTCCACGCACAGGCAAAGGACAGTTGACAATCTTGAGAACGGGCCAAGAATGGTTGACGACATACTGAGAGCTGAGCTGTTTCAGGCACAGACTCCGAAATCTCTCACGGAGTCAACCTTCAGTTAGACCTGTCTTCACGGCGGTGTGGGCCGAGAGCTTTCACCAGAAGCTGCCTGGGTCCAAGCTGACGCGAGAGCCCTCAGCCACCTGAACAGAATCCCCTGTGCTCATCCCCCAGGATTTGGGAAGAGAAGAGGCAGCCCGGTGACTCGGCCGCGATCATTTACAACGGCCGGAGATTACGACAGCGACAAGCCGCCAGAATAAAAGCCAAAGAGAGAGACAGAGACAGAGATGGAGACAGAGACAGAGGGGGGCAGAGGCAGAGGGGGGCAGAGGCAGAGACCCAGGCGTACGGGAGGAAAGGAAGGCAGCAAGTGATAGAAGGAAAGTCAAAAACACTCAGAAACGGATGGAAGGGAGACAGTGTTTGAAAGAAATGAAAGGAAAGAAGGTACTCAGGAGGGTATGTAGGAAACACCGGAACAATGTGGCCCGGGTAGGGGTGTGGGAGGAAAGCCTGGTAGAAAAAGTTCCTACCAGATAGCACTCAGGTGCACATGCACGTTTTCAAACTAGGGTTAAATTACTGATCTAAGCGTGATAGGACCCAGTGACCAGCTCTGGCCAGCCAGTCCCCGCAGGGTCCCCATGGGCCGAGCGAGGCCGAGAGCCCTGGGGGCCTGTGCACTGCAGGCACCAGCGGGCCTCTGGCCGTCCCATCCAGGTGGGCCTGGCCACACCCCACCCTGCTGTCCGCAGCCCTTCGCCCACCAGCTCCAGCTGGGCCAGCCCCACACCGGCTGCTGGCCTGCTCTCCTTGTGTGCTGTGGTGGACTGGGGCAGACAAGCTCAGTCCTCAAACCCCAGCTTCCTCAATGGTGACATGGAGAGACAACGACCATTCAGGGTCGCTGACAAGATGAGGTGTTACCATGTACAGAGCACCCAGCTGGTGGCCGGAGCCTGGGAAACATCGGTTAACTTCCATCTGCCCATCCATGGTGACCTCGGTGTCCTCATTGGCGATATTCAGGTCTCTGCGAGCCCTTCGTGCCCAAAGTGGCACCATGGAATCCGCCATGAGGCCACCACTCCAAGATGGCGGCCCCCAGAGCTGGCAGCAAAACCCCTCTCACTGTCACTTCCTCCAGTCCAGGCTGCCATTTTGTAATGCCCTCACCCTCAACTTGAGGGCCTCAACCTCGACAATGAACATATCAACACTTGAGATTATCACTATCTCCCTTATTTCCTATCCTCCTGATTGTCGTTTCTGATGCTAACACCATCCTCCAGGGTGGAAGGATCCAAACCTCAACCCTTTCTTGATTCTCCTTTCCTCCATGACATCTGAAAGCCAGTCATCAAACCCCACCATCATTTTCACTGCTAAGCTTCTCTTCAGCATCACCCAAATTACTTAACTTTCCTACTTTAGTTTCCTCATCTTTCTTTAAAAATTACGGTAAGAACACTTAACCGCGGATCTATGTACTCAACAAATTTCTACACATGTGTTAACATGTTTCTTGACTGTTAGTACAAGGTCTGCCAGTAGGTCTCTGGAGCTTGTGTCTCCTGACTGAAATTTTATGCCTGATCATTAGTAACCCCCATGCCTCCTTCCCCTTGACCCCCAGCAACGACTATTCCACTCTTTAACGCTGGGAATTTGACTACTCTACATACCTCCTATTAAGTAGAATTATGCAGTGTTCATTTTTCTGTGACTGGCTTACTTCAGCTAGCATAACGTCCTCAAGGTCAGCCCCTCTAGCTGCCCCAGTTCTCAGTGGTCGAATGAGAGTAGTCGTTCTTATGATCGGTCCAGGCCTCTGGCTTCAGTAGATTCGGCCTATTGAAGGTCACTGATCCATTTCTTCCAGTCAGAGTTCTTCTCCAGGAATAGGCATTAGGAACTAAGCGTTTCCCACACCAACTTAAGTCCTTGGGAAGAGTAAACGTAGTAGTGGTTGCCAGGACCCTGATGTGTGGGAACCCAACAAAGTCAGTCCTCAGGAAGGGAAAGATATCCATGCAAGAGGATGGAGAATATTCTGAGCTCACTATAAAGGCCACTGCCCTCTTCCGTCCCAATAGGACACCCCTTGCCCACCTGCATGTATCCTGGTCCTGAACCCACCTTCCTTCTCTGTGTGCTTAATACAGCTTGATGTGGTACCTATAGCCCAACAACCCTGAAGTGATACAGACATGGTAGCCACAGACCGGGAGCACTGCATACTGAGTCCGTGGGCTGCCTCTGGAAGCCAGTCGTGTCCCCCCACAACAGGTACATGATCTTGGGCCATGTGCCTCACGTTTCTAAGTGCCCTGTGCTCAGTGACAAGATAGCAATGAGAGTACCAAAGTCACGGTGTTTGCGAGGGTTTTAAAGAAGAAGAGGTGCCTTCTAGAACACCAGGTACCATACTGGGGGTCTGTTAAACACTCGGGAAATGTGAACCTTCACCGTTTCTGTTGCTGCAGTCAAGCAAAATCTCAGACATGAAACAAGCATGGGAAACACAATAGATGTTTGTATTGACTCCAGATTGCCGTCCCTGACTCTGTTCTCTTGTACGGTCTCTTCTCCAGAATCACCAGCGTGCTCCTCTGGGCCATCTTGCTCAGCACCATGTGCCCTGGAATCAATGGGGAGCGAAACTCCTTTGTCTCTTTCTCCTCCAGGGATGTCTAGAATCGTTTCACTCTAACTCGGGGCAAGGATGTCCTTCCGACCACGGGTGCAACTCCCGACGGCCTTCCTTTGTTGGGATGGAAAGCCTTCTTCGGGTTCTCTGCATCGTTACTAGGAACACATCTCTGATGGACACATGGAGGCCCTTCCTCTAGCTGCCCCCTCGGCAATGAGATTTTATAGACTCTCCCATCAAAAGGCAGAATGTAGTTCCTTATTTCTTCTTAACCCTAAAATGCTCTTGAGATTTGCTTTGGCTAAAAAACAAAAATGAAATAACACCAAAACACATAACAGAGTTAAATGAAATCATTTCAAGTCTAGACCTCCGGACACCCTGCCTTCTCTGACCTTTGCCCAGCCAGGCTGAGGACAATGCTGCCCAAGTAGCCAGAAATGGGAGGCCACGTGAGACACAGCCAAGTCAGCCCAACTCTCCCCGTTGAGGCATGAAACACAGGACAGGCCCCAGGCTTGATAGGCAGAACCACGGGCCCAGCTGACGCAGGGCTAAGGGCAGGGGCCCAAGCGACCTCTGCAGAGGCTGGGAGAAGTGCCTACATGACACTAGACCCATGGGCGGTGGTAAATTCTCATTGTTTCAAGCCACTGAATTTGGGGATGATCTGTGAAATATCAGTAGCGAACAGATGCACTCCTACCTCTTTTATCTGTAAGGGAGTAAAATGGGGGACAACACCCACCGTAAAATGTAGAAGATTTACATCTAGTATTCGACAGGTAGCGCCTCTCAAATCGTATGTTCAGAGCACAGAGCGGGCTTTCCCACAGGTTAACTTTGGAGACTCTAGGACGATTTCTCATTCTTGGGCTGGGTCCTTTGAAGAGCGGTGACACCCTTACCAGACAGAAGGAATCCTAGGCCCGGGCGTGTGGCCTAAACTGTGAATTCCAGAGAACGGGTGTGCTAACCATCAGCAAAGTCTAACAGCAGGAGACTCATGCCTGACCCGTGCTTTTCCTGAACGGGCTGCTTGCTGATGGGCTCCCACGCTGGCCCGTGGAAATGTGTGCAGGTTGACACAGGAGATAAGCGATTCTTGGGGAAAGTTTTGGTCGGTGCTATTATTTGACTCATCTGGGAGAAAAGGCCTTTAGAAACCTCACCATGGGGCTTGGCTCCAGCACTTTCCCTCAGAATATGATTAATTACTTTCTAAATCATACAAGTCTTCCAGGAACAATAGAAGGCAGCGACTACAGAACAGTCATAAATATTCACCCGAAGCCTGGTGGGAACGTTATACTCCCATCAGGGCTCTGTGTTGACATTGGAAGTCAGACCCCTGCTCAGACCCATAAAACTGTGCAGAAAAATATTTACCTATGCAAGCTTGGTATGAGTTGTCAGAATGCCACGTTTTGCTTTTGCCTAGGCCTTGGGAATTAATTTGGACCGGATAATGAAGCTCCGGTCTGAGTGCTACCAGCCCGTTTTGCTTCTATGATCAGCTCCCCAATGTCGGGGCCAGTCAGAGAAGGACTCCTCAGGTCACCACGTTAGCAGGGCCCAGGTCATCAAAATATTGTTTTATTTGCTTTTGATTCTAGGATTTCCATCCACCCTTTTGGAAATCATCTGGTGCTCATCTCCTAGACACTAGGAAAAATAAATTGTAGACACAGGCCCTATGTTCTCAAGGAAAGTGCATTCCACAAAGGCTGCAGTCTCCTAAATTGGTCATCACAGTTAATCTCAAATGCCAACCTGGTGGCTGGACAAAATGGTACTGGGGTGTAGGAGGAAGGAGGGGCTGCAGAATGGGGTCCTGGAAGGGGGGGCGGGTGCTAGCTGGATCCACAGAGAAGGTTTTACCTGGAGGGGACTTGAGCAGGTCTCTTGGGGGCTTAAGAGAACTTCCAGGTGAGAAGAGAGGTGGGAAATTCTGGGGGGCATCTCTGTTGTGGTCTGGGGCAGCAATGGGCAGCATGGTTGTGGTAAGGAAGCAGGAGAAATCAGAGCTAAATATGGAACAGTCACCTGGAGCCCCAGAAAAGCAGAGTGGCCTTTCTCTCCATTTCATTGTTGATTTATTCTGGGGCAGTTTGGGCAGGAGGGGAAGACAACAGAGGGATGAGGCCTTTGGAATTTGATGGAAGCAAAAGAAGCATCCAGTCCTGTAGTTTGAGGAGGCTGGTGGACACTTGGGGACAGGGACCGCTGCCACATTGTCTTTGTCAACCTTCCCTTGGCTATTGACCTCTTTCTGGGAAAGCAGAATGCCGGCACAATCCAACCAGAAACCTCCGAGTTAGATAAACATGAGACTCAGAGCGCAGACTTGCGCACATTTGGGAGAAAGTACTGAGAAGGGCAGACGACTAAAGAGGAAAGCGGGCGCGAAGCTCAAGGCCAGTGTGCAGGAGAGCAGGAACCGTGGGCAGGAGGCCTCCCTCTAATAGCGGATTCCGTCTAGAAAGCCCCTGTTTTAAACGTTAGCCCGATGGGCTGCCCCTGTGAGGAGATGAGTAACACTTCACGGCACAGATGTGCCCAAAATAAGCATTTCCACAGGCGGCAGCCCCCAGAACAGCAGCCCCCAGCCACACCAGCCTTTCCAGATTCTGATTCCCCAAAGCATCACGACCTTCTTCCACCCTCACTCCAGAAAACCCACTTTTAAACAATTTTTCTTAAGTAATCCATTCAGGATGCTTCTTTCCCCACCCCTGGCACCTGGCTGAGGTTCACCCCTTACCCCTGCTGGCTTTGCTTCAGGCTAAGATTCATGGCCACAAAACATCAGATGGGAAAGTTTGGGGTTCTCAGCTATCAGCACGCCTTCCCACGAGAATGGATGGAGACTGCTGGTAGATGCCTGACCTCCGGTTACTGGCACCTAGACACTCCGGCATCAGCACTGACCGAGGCATCTGCCTCCATCTGGCCCCAGGCCTCTGGCTGCACAGGCCACTCTGTATCTCCATCAAAGGTCCTGCTTTTCTCGGCAGGTTGCATGTTTGGCACCATAACTCTGCCCAGACCCCTGAGTGTAGACGTCCCCACTGCTGTCTGACTCTGACAGTGTCGGGCGTGGGGGTGGTGGGGGGGGATGGCACACGGGAGAGACGGAAACACTGCGGACTGAAACCTTAGGTTATTAACACAACATGGCCCTGCTTCGTCCATGCCAACCCTGGATGGGCCCTCTCAGGTCTCGTCTACCTACTTTAGATGTTTTATGAATGCACCTCTAGATGTGACTGCCACACCCAGGGAGCATGCAAACGGCACCACAGGGATGCAGTCCCCAAAATGCAGAACGTGGGACACTGGAGGAAGCCGAGCTCCTGGTCTTCCTTAAAAAGTACTGCAAGGAAAAACATCTGTGGGAAGAGAAAGCCACAGAGTCAGAGAGGCGTAGGTAAGCCCAACTGCAATATTTGCACCTTTCTTAGATTCTGATTAGAACCAACGAATAAGGACGCCTGAGTGGCTCAGTTGGTTAAGCGTCTGCGTTCGGCTCAGATCATGATGCCACGGTCCAGGCATCGAGTCCCGCATTGGGCTCCCTGCTCAGTGGGGAGCGTGCTTCTCTCTCTACCCCTCTCCCCTGCTCATATACTCTCTCTCACTCACTCTCTCTCTCTCTCTCTCACATGAACAAATAAAACCTTTTTTAAAAAACCCAATTCAAAATCTGCCAAATAGTAGGGAAAATTTAAATGCTGACTAAAGATTTGTGATATCAAGTAATAATTCTTGATTTTTTAGGTAGGATAATGGTATTAGAGCTACAGTTAAGAGAGTCCTTACCCTTTAGAAACACCCAGGGAAATATTTACAGATTGGTCATGAGATATCTGATATCGGCTTCAAAGTATAACGCCAGAGAAAATGAATGAGATATGGAGAAAACAAGAGTCGGTGGCCATGACCTGATGATGGGTGAAGACGGACCTTGAGTTCATACGGGCTCCCTATGCTGTGCTACAGCATTTTGTATACACTTGAAATAATACAAAGCTAAACAACAGTCTGATGACAGCTTTGTCTCTGCACTTTCCCTATACACACTGTCTCATTTCACAACAGGCCCCCTAGCTTGTGCTCCCACGTTATCCTCTCTGCCTGGAGCACCCTTGTATTGATTCTTGCATTCCTTCTCTTGCCTCCATTCCTGACCTAATCCCTACTAGTCTTGGCTCTTACATTGTCCCGTGGTCGCACCCCAGGTGCCGGGTTGATTCAACTTCATACCTTAAACACCCAGCACGGGGTCTGGCACGCTGTCAGTACTTATACTAAAAAGTTTTTCCTCTTTAGTGTTGGGAGGATTAAATCACATGTGTAAAGCACCTAGCACATTAGGACCTCGACACCTGGCAACGCCTCTGTTTCTTCCTCCACCGTTTGAACCTACACCCCCTCACCCCTCAGTCCCACTTGCTTTTCTTCTAGGAAGCTCCTCCAACCCCTACTGACCAAGGGTCCCTCTGCTCTCTGAACACCTCTGTCCGTTAACAAATACATGCTTAACGTTTGCCCTTTGGGGAAGATTCCCATGAGGAAACGTACTGTGGTTCTCTCCAGTTCCTACCTGCCTGCCCCCAGGGATGCTCACAGTGCTAGCAGCACTACCTAAAATATATTCAGACGGATGGAGGGCAACGGGGATCTGATCATTCTAAGACTGTTAGGAATTGTACAATCTTAACTCCAATCCCCATAGGAAGAATGAAACCACGTTACAAAGCAAACAGTAACTTCCCCCCCCACTATGCTTATGTCCTCTGATGGAGTGGTCAGAATGGGGACTATTGTCATGATTTGGTAAATAAACCTGAGACTCAGAGAAAATGCTCATCCGAGGCCATTCAGCTAATGACGAAGTTAGGATGAGATCCCAGATGTCCTGACCTCTGGACTGGTCCCCTCTGGAATACTCTGTCTGGCTCGAGGTTCCACCCAATCTCTGCTCCTCCAGACCAGAAAGCCCTTCCTCACTAAGCTGCCCCTAAATCTTGTTTCTGGAATGCACCACAGAGTGCTCACTCTGCAAATGCAAGCCTTTAGTGGGCATCAGGGGCTGTGCTTGAAATGGGGCCGGACAGGTTGAGTGAGAATGAGTTGGCCATCAGAGAGTTTGGATATGAGAAAATGCTCCGTGTCCCCATCTCCATTAGTGACAGAGAGAGCTCCATGCTACACAAAGATAAAGCTTGGTAGCTTTGACCCTCTGGCTTTGCCACTACTCTGGCTATGACGTTCTTCCCAAAGCCCCCCTGCCCACCTGCAGCTGGCCTATTTCTTTGTTGAACACCAGACTGGCGGGAGCTCTCAGGGGCCAGGTTGTGCTGCCCCGGGCAGGGAATGTTAGGGATCTTGGCAGATGGAGGCTCCACAGAATTACGAGCTCCAAATGGCACTTGCCCACATGCTGCACCAGGCACATGGACTGTGGGGCAGCTTCTGCTGCTCAGGGTCAGTGGTCCCGAATGCAAGGCACACAGATACCATCACTCTGACTCCTCCGAGGTAGACATGGAGGCAAGGAGGGGACCACTACTGGGCGGGGGGCGGGGGGAACCGTGGGATGCAAGTTGAGTACTGGCTTCAAGAACCGTCCACAAAATATGCAAAGGGAATGCCCTAACAGGAGGGAAAGCTTGTGGGGTGCAGCTGGGAATGCTGCTCCGAGAGTGCTGAAAGCAGAAAGTAGAACATGGAGTTGCTGCAGAATCCACAGCGACAAGGACCTAGACGAGATTTCTGAGGCAAATGACCCTGAGGTGGAGCAGCGGGGTGAGCTGAGTCGGGCAACAGGCAGGGGCGAAACTGCACCCTAAGAGTGCCTCTCCCTTCCAGACCTGCATCGGCCTCACCCTCTGCACCTCCCCACAGTGGCTGTTATTTGTGTTTTATTTTATTTTATTTTTTGCAGGTGCTTTCACTTACGCTTTGCAAACCAGAAGTTTGCTTGGTTGTAACTTTCCTTCTTTTCTGTCCCTCTGCATTGTCTGCTTCTCCTAACTGGTGTTTGTAATAAATCCCCATCTAGTGTCATCTGTGAGCTTCATTAACATGCCGATGACTCTTTGTCACTAATGTTAAAAAATTAAATGATTATTTAACACTCATTGTGCGTGGCCTTTGAATCCATGGTGCAGAATAGAGAAACAGGTTATGCTTTAACTGCACCCTTATCCTCCTGTTCCAGAAAATTTCTCTAGTAGCTGAGTGTGGTTGCGTTTTTGTCCTTTTCCCTTTCTGTATCACAAGGATTGTTTTTCAGGATCTTCACTGTTACGTGCAAGCAGAACACAAAATTTCCAGAGATTCTCCCTTCCTACACAAACATTATGTAACCTCATTAGTCATTTCTCATCTATTGCTTTTGCCATTAAGAATCCAGATCCAGGGGCACCTGGGTGGCTCAGCGGGTTAAAGCCTCTGCCTTTGGCTCAGGTCATGATCTCAGGGTCCTGGGATCGAGCCCTGCATCGGGCTCTCTGCTCAGCGGGGAGCCTGCTCCTTCCTCTCTCTCTGCCTGCCTTTCTGCCTACTTGTGATCTCTCTGTCTGTCAAATAAATAAATTAAAAAAAAAAAAAGAATTCAGATCCTGAGGGGAGGGGCAAAATGGCAGAGGAGTAGAGGACCTAAATATCATCAGGTCCCAGGAGTTCAGCTAGATAGTTATCAAACCATTCCGAACACCTACAAACTCAACAGGAGACAGAAGAGAAGAAGAGCAGCAACTCTAGCAACAGAAAAGTGACCATTTTCTGGAAGGTAGGACGTGTGGAAAAGTGAACCTGAAGCAACAGAAAGACAGACCGGGGGGGTGGGGTGGGGGCAGCTCCCAGCAAGCAGCGGAACAGTGGAGCACAAAATCAGAACTTTTAGAAACCTGCTCCACTGAGGGATGTTGCTCCAGAAACTAAGTGGGTGTGAAGCCCTCATGGGGACAGTGTGGTCTCAGGACCCACAGGGTCACAGAAGGACCAGAGGTGCCCCAGTGTGGGAGAGCTGCCAGGTATCAGAGCAGGGATGCCGGCTACAGAGATGAAGTTAAGATGGGGGCTCTCAGGTCAGGCTTACTTTAAACTGTGACCTGAGGCCCAGTTGGGTCCCTGTTTTGAGCAGGGACCACACAAGCAGCAGATCTAGGGAGACTCATTTCCTTCTTCAGGAGAAGTGGTGCAGAAGCGCCCTGCAGGAACCTGCTGGGTTTGGAGACTCCAAACAGGGCCTAGCACCTGAGACAGAAATGATTGGTCACAGGCTGGGTGAGCACGAGTGTCACCCACCCAGAGAGACCAGAGAGATGGGAGGGATTGACTGCTTTTCTCTGACGGTGCACTGAGGAGTGGGGCCCTGAGTTCTCAGTACCTCCAGGCCAGAGATTGGGAGGCCTCCATCTTCATTCCCATCCTCCAAAGCAGTACTGAAAGCATTCAGGGAACAAAAGCTCCAAAAGTGAACCAGAGCAGATTGCTTAGCCTGGCCCCTGGCAAGGGCGGTACAGTTCTGCCTCTGGCAAAGACATTTGACAATCACTGCCACAGGCCCCTCCCCCAGAAGATCAGCAAGAACATCCAGCCAAGACCAAGTTCACCAATCAATGAGAAGAGTGGAACTCCAGGACTAGAGGCAAGCAACACATAGAATTCATGGCTTTTTCCCCCATGATCCTTTAGTCTTTCAAAGTTAATTTATTTTATTTTATTTTTTCCTTATTCAATTTTTTAAAGTTTTTCCTCTTTCTTATTTTAACGTTTCTAAGTACTTTGAAAATTTTTTTAAATTTTCATTGTTATAGTCATATTTTATCCCTTCATTGTATTTAACCTTATTTTTTTGTATACATATATTTTTTTCTTTAACATTTTGGGATACATGGGGTGCTTGAGTGGCTCAGTTGTTAGGCATTTGCCTTTAGCTCAGGTCATGATCCCAGGGTCCTGAGATTGAGGCCCACACTGGGCTCTATGCTCAGTGGGAGGACTGCTTCTCCCTCTCCCACTCCCACTGAATGTGTTTCCTCTTTCACTGTGTCTCTCTCTGTCAAATAAATAAAATCTTAAAAACAAACAAACAAATAAACAAAACAGGATATAATTTCTTCTAATAGATCAAAATATACCCTGAATCTACTGCATGGCTTTATTCTAGTCTCCAGCCAGCTCACATTCTTTCTTTTTTTTTTTTTTTTAATTTTATTTTTTCAACCAAATTCTTATCTTCTCAATTCCTTTTTTAGAATCTTTTTAAACTTTCATTGTTACAGTCACATTCCATCCCTTCATCATGTTTACCCTTACTTTTGTATATATGTAAGTTTTTCTTTCTTTAAAATTTTGGGAGGTAGTTTCTTCTAACAGACCGCAATACACCAAAAATCAAGTGTCTGGCTCTGTACTATACACCAGTTTATTTTATATATATATATATATATATATCTTTTTTTTTTCTTTTTTCCCCTTTTCTTCTTCACCTAGTTTCTGGTCTCTTCTGATTTGGTTAATGCATATTTTTCTAGGGTTGTTGCTATCCTTTTAGTATTTCATCATCTCATTCATCTATTCTTATCTAGATAAAATGAGAAGATGGAAAGACTTAACACACACACACACAAAGAACAAGAGGCAGTACCAATGACTAGGGACCTAGATCAATACAGATGTTAATAATATGTCAGAACTAGAGTTCAGAATGATGATTATTAAGGGGCTAGCTGGCCTCAAAAAAAGCATAGAAATTATTAGAGAATCCCTTTATGGAGAAATAAAATCCCATTTTGGAGAAATAATAGAAGTAAAATCTAACCAAGTTGAAATTACAAAAGTTATTGATGAGGTACAATAAAAAATGGAGTCTCTTACTACTAGGATAAGTGAGGCAGAAGACAGAATTAGTGATATAGAGGACCAAATGACAGAGAATAAAGAAGCTGAGCAAAAGAGAGACAAACAACTACTGGACCACAAGGGGAGAATTCAAGAGATAAGTGATACTATAAGATGAAACAATATTAGAATAATTGGGATCCCAGAAGAAGAAGAGGGTGGCAGAGAACACTTTGGAGCAAATTATAGCAGAAAATATCCCTAATTTGGAGAAGGGAACAAGCATCAAAATTCAGGAGGCACAGAGAATCAATAAACATAAGTCTTCCTCATCATCTAATAGTAAAATTTACAAGTATCAGTGACAAAGAGAAAATCCTGAAAGCAGCTCGGCACAAGAGGTCTATAACACACAATGATAGAACTATTAGATTGGCAGCATAACTATCTACAGAGACCTGGCAGGCCAGAAAGTACTGGCATGATATATTCAGAACACTAAAGGAGAAAAAAACATGCAGCCAAGAATACTATATCCAGCTAGGCTGTCATTGAAAATAGAAGGAGAGATAAAAAGCTTCCAGGACAAACAAAAACTAAAAGAATTCACAAACCAATCCAGCCCTACAGAAAATATTGAAAGGGGTCCTCTAAGCAAAGAGAGAGCCTAAAAGTAATAGACCAGAAAGAAACAGAGACAATATACAGTAACAGTCACCTTATAGGCAATACAATGGCACTAAATTCATATATTTCAATAGTTACCCTGAATATAAATGGGCTAAATGCCCCAATCAAAAGAAATAGGGTATTAGAATGGATAAAAAAAAAAAAACAAGACCCATCAATATGCTGTCTGCAAGCAACTCATTTTAGACCTAAAGACACCTCCAGATTTAAAGTGAGGGGGTGAGACAATTTACCATGTTAATGGACATCAAAAGAAAGCTGGGGTGGCAATCCTTATATCAGATGAATTAAAATTAAGCCAAAGATGAGGAAGGACACTATATCATACTTAACGGGTCTGTTCAACAAGAAGATCTAACAATTTTAAATATATATGCTCCAAACATGGGAGCAGCCAATTATATAAAACAATTAATAACAAAATCAAAGAAACACATTGACAATAATACAATAATAGTAGGGGACTTTAACACCCCCCTAACTGAAATGGACAGATCATCTAAACAAAAGATCAAAAAGGAAATAAAGGTTTCAAATGACACATCGGAGCAGATGGACATCACAGATATATTAAGAACATTCCATTCAAAACAGACAGAACACATTCTTCTCTAGTGCACATGGAACATTCTCCAGAATAGATCAGATCCTGGGTCACAAATCAGGTCTCACCAGTACAAAAGACTGGGATCATTCCCTGCATATTTTCAGACCAAAATGTTCTGAAACTGGAACTCAACCACAAGAGTAAAGTTGGAAAGAACTCAAATACCTGGAGGCTAAAGAGAATCCTACTAAAGAATGAATATGTCAACCAGTAAATTAAAGAAGAATTTAAAAAATTAATGGAAACAAATGAAAATGAAAACACAACTGTTCCAATCCTTTGGGACACAGCAAAGGCAGTCCTGAGAGGAAAGTACATAGTGATACAAGACTTTCTCAATAAACAAAAAAGGTCTCAAATATACAACCTAACCTCTACACCTAAAGGAACTGGAAAAAGAACAGCAAAGAAGGTCTAAACAGCAGGAGAAGAGAAATAATAAAGATCAGAGCAGATATCAATGAAATAGAAAGCAAAAGAACAGCAGAACAAATCAGTGAAACTAGGAGCTGGTTCTTTGAAAGAATTAATAAGATTGATAACCCCCTGGCCAGACTTATCAAAAAGAAAAGAGAAAGGACCCAAATTAATAAAATCATGAATAAAAGAGGCGAGATCACAACCAACACCAAAGAAATACAAAAAATTATAAGAACATACTATGAGCAACTATATGCCAGCAAATTTGACAATCTGGAAGAAATGGATGGACTCCTAGAAACATATGCACTACCAAAACTGAACCAGGAAGAAATAGAAAACCTGAACAGACCCATAACCAGTAAAAAAATTGATGTAGTCATTAAATATCTCCCAAAAAAGAGTCCAGGGCCAGACAGCTTCCCAGGGGAATTCTACCAAACATTTTAAAAAGAATTAATATCCATTCTCCTGAAACTGTTCCAAAAAATAGAAGTGGAAGAAAAACTTCCAAACTC